>VRLP01002823.1:0-77456 GCA_009660295.1 Lophius piscatorius
ATGCCCTCCCTGACCATCTCAGGGCTCCACAGACGACTGACACATTTAAAAAAGGACTTAAAACTTTCCTTTTTAGCAGAACCTATAACCTTAATTAACAATGCTGGTTTTTGGTAAGGCTTTTATATAGTTATTATTTTATTTTTTATTGATGCTTTTATCTGCTTTTGCTTTGTAGCACTTTGAGATTTGATCCAAATGTAAAGTGCATTATAAATTAAATGTATTATTATTATTATTATTATCTTGGTAAGAGAAGTCACCAAGAGACCGATGGTCACTGGCTGAGCTCCAAAGATTCTATGTTGGAGAAGGTCAACCATCACTGCAACACTCCACCGATCTGGTCTTTATGACAGACTGTCCAAACGGAAGCCTCTCCTCAGGGTCAGATATATGCTCTACTAAGTTTAATTCCTCAGCAGTGAATGCATCTAGCTCCTGATATGGATAGAGAAAAAATTAGTGTTTGTTTCCAACAAACTGGTCTGAGCTGGTTTGGCAGCACAAAGGTGACCTAATAGTTTGCAGGTGTTTATAAAGCTTTGGCTGACTGGTGAGTATCTTCCTCTCATTGATTGTACATACTGTACAATAAACTGCCAACAATTGTGGTAACTCCATGAAGGCCATCAGGAGATATGCAAAGCAATTCTTGATAGACCTCACATTTGTGTAACGGAAGATAATTTACAATTTTATGTTAACTGTTTTGTAAAAAGCAGATATCAATCGCACTTGAATTACTTACAAGACCAATAAGTATATTATAAGGGATATTTCCAAGAACAAGATTAAATTCTCTGGATTTCTTACCATAGGGATTAATTGTGCTGCTGAGGCAGAAATAGGTGTGGATGATGCAAATCTTCCTAGCATCTTTATATAATTTTGGATTGAATTGAATCTTTTGGCACATCAAGAGGTTGATTACAGTATTATAACTATTGGTACGTTCTAAAAATTGTATGAAAAAACAAAGAAAAAACAGATAGACATACCAGTCAGACTTCTCATAATGTTACGACTTGATTTTGGTGATGTTACAACTTTATTTTCAAAATACAACTTTATTCTCAAAAATGAGGACTTTATTTTGTTAAATTACGATATTGTTTCTCATGAAATTACGACTTTGTACACATAAAAAATCACCACATTGTTCTCATAATATTAAAACTTTATTCTCATCCTTTCATTCGTTATTTTGCTGTAATTGCTTATTCTGTTCAGGGGTGTGGGGGAATCTTGAGCCTATCCAGCTTTGCGAAAGGAAGTCTACACCCTGGACAAACTACATGTGTGGCCCAGTCCGTCAAAGAACCATACATGTATGATTACAAGATTTTTCCTTATGAAATTAAACCTTTATTCTAATTGAATTACAACTCTTACTGCTTGAACTTCATTTTTATAACATTTTGACACAAATTCATAAATTAGGACTTTTTTCTTATAAAATTACGACCTTATTGAATTGCAATATAATTTGGGACATTACAACTTCACTTTCATAAAATTATGACTTTTTTCATAAAATGGGGCGCTTTATTCTCAAAAATGAATTTATCTTCGAAGTCCGTTTTTTGTGGCCCTAAAAAAATCCACTACGTAGAGGAAGAGAAATCCCACAGAAACAGGAAGTGACGTATTTGTTCCTCGGTCGAAGTCTGTGTGTAACCGAAAGCATATACATACTGGACCGACTCAGCCGTTAAACGGTCGAATTTACAACATTGTTGTAATGCTTTGAAGTGCCAGTAGATTGCCTATCGTAGTAGAGGAGACACAGCGGGTTTTTTTTGGAGCGGCCGATCAACAAGAGAGTGTGCCGACTGTCGCTACAATGTCCAGCCGCCTGGCCTTCCAGACCCAGCTGGCCTCCATCATGGAGGTACTGGCTAACGCAGCAGTGGCGGAGATCTGTAAGCTGGTGGATGACGACTATGCGGTAGTGAGTTTACAGATGTCTCAGTGCCAGAGAGAGAACAAAGGACTGAAAAGAAAACTGCACCTCCTGGAGTTGAAGATGGCCCGCGGAAACGCCGAGAGGAGGCTCCGGGAGAGCGCCATGAACAGCAGCCGACCGAGGGTGCAGATAAACAGCGATAGGTTCAGGGATTCGTCGCTTTCCACCGGTAAGATGGCCATAACAATGCACGAGAGTGGAACCCGTCTGGGAAATGTCAGTTAAACATTCGCTTGAATATTCATTGAAGACGTAGAGAGTACAGCCTAATGTAAAATTAATTTAATTGTGATTTAATAGTAATAGTAATCTATTTCCACATTGCACTCGGGTGAAGACTGTTGTGTCTAAATACTACAAATACATACGATGGATTAAAATGAAAAAAATAATATGAGTTAAGAACCGTAATTCCCCAGAGTAAGAAATGTTTTGTTTCAAATCAACCAGGGGTCAGGGTCTTTATGGGTGTTGCATGATGCCCCATTGTTAGCGTGGATTCCCTCTGGTTTCTTCCCACAGTCCATAAACATGCAGTACATTTGAATCAAAGCAACTTCTTTTGGCTATTTCCCCATTTTTTAGGGATTGCCACAGCGGATATTCTTGTTCCGCAAATTGATCTGGTATTTATATATATTTTTTCATGTCTGATGTCTTTCCTGAAACAAACCACCCATTTATCTGGCACTAGATGTAGCTGGTTAGACCGGTAGCACTAAGGACCTTGCCTTGGGTGTGAATGGTTGTTATTTTGTGCCTTGTAATGAATTGGTGACTTGTCCAGGCGGTTTCCAACCGAATTAATTGTATACTCAGTTTCAGTCTTTTGTTTAATCAACAATGACCCCACCAAGAGTATTCTCATTATGCATACGATGTTGTTAACTGTCTATGACATATGACAGCTTTCATACAAGTTGTTTTAGTTATATAGGTTTATATATGCATTTGTTATGATCATGCAGGTTCAAAATGTTTAAAGAAAATTAGTTGGCTTAACATAATATGACATAAAGTGTATATTTGTGTGTGTGTCATTCTAAGCTGTGTCGAATCTTCGAACTTAATTTAACAGAAAGTAAAAGTAAAATATTTTTGTTTTATAAGGCTAGAAAGGTATCCAGTACCTAAAGCACTAGTGTGAAAAATGATTCCCCCCTGAACTTAAAAGAACTTGATATCCAGATATTCCACTTTCATCAGCATCAATTGCAACCAAACACTTTTGATAACTGTAGATTGAGGTATCTGACATCACTCTGTTCAGATTTCTTTCCATCCCTCTGGACAGAACGTCTCTAAGGCAGCCACATTGTAGGGCATGTTTGCACGAGGTGCTGTTTTTGGTAATGTCTGAACCCTAAACTACGCTCCAAAACCTTAATTTATTTCTTTTGAGCTGTCCATTCAGCGGTGGACTTACTCCTCTGCAAGGATAATTGTAATGCTGCTTGACCCAGTTTTGCTCAGCATTGCCAGATAGGAGCTGTAGTGTTATTGTATCAGTGGCTCAAAATGATCGTACTTTGAAGAAGTGCAGCCGGAGCTCTGGCCTAATGAACAACTGTCAATCAGACATCGTCCTCTTTGAGACGTCAGACTGATAACTATATTGTTTGAGTCCATATCTTACACATTTTAAGACGCCCAATCTGCAACGAACATCAATGAAATGGCCTAAATTATTACTTAAAAAACAGATGTTAATATGTGTTTTTAAATATGCTTTGCCCCTGCTATTTTCATACCTGTATCTAGTTTTCAGACGTTCTCAATAAGCACTACATTTCATAATTCTGCATCGGGATAGAGATTTTTTTATCCCGATGCTATTTAGAGTTGTGATTTTTAAGAACGGTGATCTCATCCACCACCTGCATGTTGGAACAGCGACAAAAAACTTTCATGTCAAAGCCAGCAACAAGTTGTAGACAACAAGTAATATTGGGATAATTTTCCCATTCAGGACTGTAACCCTGGAGACAACGCAGCTCAACTTTTGATGCTTAATGTCCTCTACGCCTCTCCGCAATCTGACTCCTTCCGCGCTCATTTTTAAACGATTCGTTGTGCGCGACATAATGCGTCACCTCGTCATCATAGCGTTTTGATTGGCTGGATAGAAAAGTGAGAGGAGCGGAACACAGCCGCTAGCTCAATTCAATTACAATGAGACGGCTTCACTATAAATGTATGATGAAATGCCCAACTTATCGCACTTTTTCAGATTTGTGAAATTTGTGAAATTATAGTAAAGATACGATTATTATCATACATCTGGCAAAACTAGTGAGCAGAATTCAAGTTTCCTCAATTATATAGTTTTGATGAAGGATAAATCTTTTTTGAGATTATCTGCAGTTGCTACTGTTGCAGTGTTATAATCGTAACAATTCTTTAAACTTCTGAGATGAAACTTGACCAGGGAATAAACGCTCATTATGGTGTGGTCCCTCCAGTTCACCCGCTGAAATCAACTCGACGGGCCACGGATGCGGACCAATTCTGGAGTGAGCGCTCTATGGTTGGAGAGATGGCGCGCCCTCAGCCCACAATCTCAGGGAAGGGGTTAGATCTGGGATGGGATTAAGCTCTCTTAAACTTGCGACCAATGTCGGCAACCTCCTCCCTGTGTTTCTGCAGGGAAGGAGGCTGGCGGCGCAGAGCCGAGTGAAATCCTCTCCGTTGCCAGGGGATTCTACATCTAAACGTTTCATGAGTCTTCATGTTTGATTTGATGGCGAGGCATGGCACTCCATTGCTTTTTACTTGTGCGCCCTTTTTACTTAGGCGCCCTCCATAAGGGCAGGCTCACTGGGGATAAAAGGGTCTTTTTCTAAACAAACTTTAAAAAAATAATGTTTTTGTTTCAACTGAAAGTACACAAAAGACTAGTGATTAATATTATATTCCATTTATTCAAAAAATAGCCCAAAATCCCCCTGAATCTTACACACTGGACCTTTAAGACTTATATAGATGAGGTGCAACCTTTTGTTCATACTCTGCGTTAAGTTTGTACGTACCTTTAGACGTTTTAAGAGACCATATGGACTCAGATGAAGTGGAGCAGTACCACCTTTAATTGCTGGGAGGAATGCTGCCACAATTCAGGCGAGACACAACAAATGTTTTTTCTTCACAGCAATGACGAAGACACTTGGAGTAAAAAATTTTCAAAAGATCGTTGTCCATTTGTTTCTGTGTATTTAGACCACAGCTGATGTTCGGAATTTTTTCAAGTAAATACAGTTATCATTTCAAACTTGTGTTTTATGCTTACTTAGGATGCCTTTGTATTGTGTGGGAAAAAAATGGAAGAAACTAATAATTAATTAATTAGGTAATAATTTAAATACAACTTTTTAATGGTTGCCGCGACTTTGTGTTCTTTAATTTACCATCTCTGTTTCCACTGCAAGGACACTCTCAATAATGTCTGTGTGGCTAGATAATATTTTCCTGTTTTTGTAGATGCCATGTTTGATCGACAGATGGATGTGACTTTGTGGTCTGGCAGAGCTGCAGCAGAAGACACAACAAATCAACTGATTTGTTCGGTCCAGAGTAAGGTAAGCTCACCACAAGGAAGTCACGGTGTTTGGGGGTTTTGAGAGTCTATGCTAGGAGTAAGAGCAAAACTATTTCAAAAATCAGAAATCTGACCAGAAATATGGAAATATTGAACAGGTTGGCTGATTTGGAATTCTTTCCAGAGATATCCTTAGAATTCAAACACCGCACATTTAATCTTGAATTTGTTTGCGAACAGCAGTGGGATCTTGCTTTTGGTCCAAAATAATTAAACTTGGTGTACACTGTATGATTTAAAAAATAGAATTAAAAAAAAAGGTTTCTGTTTGTATGTTTTATTTTTTTCTGTTTGTATGTTTTATTTTTTCACGTTTACCTGAATCTCTTTAAGTGTGTCACAGGTTGTGAGGCCGCGGCGATTCAGTTTGTGTCTTGTAGCTCCTGCATAAAGCTACCGGTTGAGATTCTGTGTTTTGCGACATGTTTAACCTCAGATTTGACATCAAAACACGTTGTGTTATTATATTCCCGCTTCTGACGCCACCAAATAAGACAACCCGCTTTTTTCCTACTGCTCCAGTATTATCTCCACTTCAGAACTGGTTACTATTTTTTTTAATGTTTTTAGTCCAGAAGACTAAACAGTTTCTCAACGCATTTTCTGCGTTGTTCTTCACCACATCCTTTGTGGCCGCCGTGGCAGTGCTACACACAAACCTGTTGTCCTGTTTTCCTGCTCTTTTATGGGCATTGAACCGGCGTTTACTTATGCTAATTAAAATCACAGGAACTAGCTTTAAGCTTACCTGCAGAATGGGATTCTCCAAGTCAAACACACAGGTGCGAGAAATTTGGCTGTTTAAGAAGGCTTGATGAGTTTGCTGAAGGTGTTCTCTTAGGAGTCTTCTTAAGAACAAATTTAATAAAAACTTCTTTTGATGATATTAGTGAATGAGGTAAATTGTAGATCAAGGTATCTGACATCACTCTGTTAGAATTTCTTTCCACCCCTCTTTGCAGAACTGCTCTAGGGCAGCCACATTGTAGGGCGTGTTTGCATGAGCTGCTCTTTTTGGTACTGTCTGAACTTAAACTACACTCCAAAACCTAAATTTATTTATTTTGAGCTGTCCATTCAGAGGTGCAAGGATAATTGTCTTGCTGCTTGACCCAGTTGTGCTCAGCGTTGCCAGATGGGAGCTGTAGTGTTATTGTATTAAATGCTCAAAATTATCATATTTCTAAGAAAGTTATTTTTCTCAAATTTGCCCCGTGATTTCTGTTAGAGGTCAGCCTTGCATACTGCTACTAGTGTACTGTATATCACAGATTTACTTTTTCATAACAGTTTGAAAATACTGCAGCTGACGGAAAAACGTCTTTCTCAGTGGAGTGCCAATGAACAACTGCCAATCAGACATCGTCCGCTTTGAGGCGTCAGACTGACATCGGAGACATTAAATATTTCTTTTTAAAAATGCTTTGCCCCTGTTATGTTTCATACCTACACACTGCAAATGAGCCGATTTGCTCGGTCCAGGGTAAGTTAAGCTCACCACAAGGGAGTCACAGTTTTGGGGGGTTTTGAGAGTCTATGCTAGGAATAAGTGCAAAACTATTTTGTCCTTAGAATTCAAACATTTTTCCGAATGCACATTTAATTTGTTTGCGAACAGCACTGGGATGCTACTTTGAGTTAGAAAGAATTAAGCCGGGCTTAAACTGTACGACAAAAAGAAAGAATAAAAGGTTTCAGTGTGTGTATTTTATTTTTTCCACATTTTCTTTTAATTTCTTCAAGAGGTTGTGACCAGTGCTCACGCAGCGATGATTCAGTGTGTGTCTTAAAAGGTGCAATCCTGCACGGTGCACTCTCCAGAGGCCCATTGTACTGACTGTTAGCCCCTGCAATCTATTGGTGATATTGACAATTATTGACAAAAATAAAGTGTTAAAAATCAAAATCAAGCAGAACAAAGTTTGTTTGCTAGCAGCATGCTATTAAGCCAGAAACGAGATGTCTTGATCCGTCCTGTGTGGTGAAACCTCTTGGACAAAAAAAGGTGCCAGCGTATCTGAATTTGAAGGTAGGCAGCACGACATGGACAGTATGGACGTTTGACTGCATAGAGTGATAAATAGTGATAGCTAGCATCGTTCTGACAGTTAAGAACCTTTCCTTTTCTTCCATGCTGTGCAGTTGCTTACCAGCCAAAAACTGTACTTTCTTCTTTATGGCTATTTGTTTTTTTTATTACAAAACCCACATGATTCAGCCGTTTTCAACCATGCGAAAGACTGACGACGGCTGACCAAAATTTATGACAGGTCAAAAAACCATCCGATCATCCGATGGCCGCCTGGGAGCTGCTGATCGGCCCTCTTGATCTATCGTACACTGGACGACGAACAACCTCTGACGATCGCTGGCCTTACAGTCATTAGGCTCATGATTGGGCTCAAATTGTATAGTGTACACACGGCTTTACTATAGCGGCATGACAATGAAACTGTTTTTTGTTAATGGACTGACAAACACTCCTTGTGCAGTCTCCAGATGTGGAGCTGGTGGAGCCAGAGACAGTGCTTGTGAAGGAGGAGAAGGTGGAGGCAAACGCTACACAAGCTGAAGAAACTCGAGAAGACATGACGCTCATAGGAGATGATGGTATGTTCGGATCAACTACTGTTGTTTATGAATTATTGTAAATCATATGCACAATCTGAGCTGCTCATTAAGAAGTAAATCCGCTCTAGCAACTTTAGAGTGGCTCAAAACAATAAAAACACTATATGTGATTGAGCAAAATATAACAAATATTCAAGTGCTATAGAACCAGCACAATGAGCATCATTCACTTTGTCTTATTGCACTTTGTTTTGGAGCCCTGCCCCCCATTATGACACGATAATTATCATTAAAAACCAGCCTTATATTATATATCCGTAAAGAATTGGTCAATTGTTGATATAGTGTACGTACGAAACATCCCTTCCTTTGGGACCAAATCCACAAAAAATTCTTGCTGTAAAAAAATTAAATGTTGTAATTGATAAAAGATAGTTTTCAAATCATTCCTGGTAAATATGTACAATCTGTCAAAAAAGAAATACACAATTTATAAGATGTGCTAGAAAAACTAGGCTTATTTTTAAAGAAAAGGCGAAAGGTAATGCTGAAATTCCAAAATTAGCACAATACTCCCTCCAGCAAATGACTGATTAATATCCAGTTTGTTTGACAAGTAAAACATGTTTGAAGGTATCAACATTATGATCTTGACAAACATTCCACATCCCCAGTTGAAGTAGGAGCTTGAAATTGGAATTGTTTAGTTCTTGCGATCGTAATTTATATTACGACAAATGACTTGTAATATAAATTACGAGCCATAATTTACAAGTGGGCTACTAAAAGGGGTTAATAATCATGATGAGTCAACAAAAGAATGTCCAGATTATCAATGATAGACTTCTAGTGATTGTAGACTGGTATCGAAGGAGGGATGAATAGCTTGTCTCAGTCTACATTTCTTCTGTATTAAAGATCAATTATTTTCTCATTCTCTAATTCATTCTCTTTCCCACATTGTCTCTGTTAAGGTGTGGTCGAGTGTGTCCCGTGTGGACCTGCAAGGCAGATACCCAGTATTGATCAGCAAGACACCCAGTCCACTTCCAGCCAGTCGGAGTCCCAGATCCAGATCCAGAGCTGCAAGTCATTGTGTACCGACAGCAGAGGAGTGGAGGTCAGTGACTCCTCTCCTCTCGTTAAGTTTGAACTCATTGCATCTGTTGAAGGCAGAGACTCGCTGCAAGAAACAAACCAACACCCGGGTCACAAAGATGGCAGCCGTGACTCAAAGTATGGTGTGTTGTGTGACAATGTTAACAGTTGTAACTCGTTGGCTGATGAGTTTTCCAACGAGCAGTTGGTGTTTGAAATGGAACAAAGGAGACCATCTTTCTCATACTCGATGGCAGCTGCAGATTTCCCATCAACTTCTGCTACTATTAATGGCTGGCCCCGTTACGGTCCCGGTCTGCCTCTCTCCCAACAGCTCAGTGAAAGCAGCAAAACGAACCCTCGCTCTGGCGCAAAGGAAAGACTTTTCGTTTGCAGCTATTGTGGCAAAGCGTTTAACAGGCCCAAGAAGGTGGAGATCCACCAACGCATCCACACTGGCGAGAAGCCTTTCAGCTGCTCCACCTGTGGCAAGACATTTTCTGAGGCAGGGAACTTGAGGAAACACCAGCGAGTTCACACTGGAGAGAAACCATACAACTGTGGGATGTGTGGCAAGGGATTTGCCTGGATAAGGAACCTGAAAACTCATCAGCAAAAAAGCCACCCTGAAACTTATAGTTAAGACCTGGAAACAGTTTATCTAAAGTTGACCGTCGGGTGAAATCCAGCAAAGACAAGAAGATGGAAGTTATAGAATGAACATAAGTTGTGAAAAGGACTTTTTATAACGTTGCCAACTAATGTCTTAACGTGTTACACAGCAGAGAGAAAGAACTTCCTAGATGTCCTAACTGTGAATTTGTTTTCAAAGATAGAAATTCAAATACCCTGAATTAGAATTGCCTCAAATCTCTCAGCAGCAATGCTGACATGTCAAAGGCTTCAGACGGACAGTTTGCATTTGTCAGAAGATTTCTAGATTAGATAACGATATCTATGCACACTGGTGTGGGCAGATGATGGTCATTATCTGAAAACTCTTATAATAATGTACAGACCATACACATTGTTTTGATACTCTTGTTTACCATACAAATCCGGGTCTATGCAGACAGGACTAAAATACACACAGCTTTGCCGTCTGTAGATGAGTTTTTTCCCATATATTGATTATTTGTGTTGACCCACAACATAATTTTCATTTCATTTCATTCTACAAAGGAAGTAGCAAAAGCTTCTGGATGGATTTTTCCTTGAAACTTTATGGAACGCTGGGGTTTGGACCAGGAAAGACCCAACGATAAGAAATTCTGAACATAAACTTTATAAGGCTAATTGTTCAGTGGAGGCACTAACAGTAGAGGGTGTCATGTTTTGACAATGAATTGTTGGTCTAATCCACAATGATTCCATTGTGGATTAGACCAACACAAAGATGATCTTTGTGGATCATCTTTGTATTTCTAATCCACAAAGATGATTTAAAAAGTAGATGGTCACAATTGGCAACCAACTGTAACACATAGAAAACGTCCAGATAAATGAGGCAGTGTGACAAAAGCTCCTCTACTGTCCTAGCAGAGATTAAGGAGCAGGGATCACTGCCATGTAACAGGGAAGTCGGAGGATTGCTTGTACAATGCACATATTAAATAAATTCACTCTAGACACTACTGTGTTATACATTGTACCTCTTTTGCTGTGGAACGCGTCATGTCTTTGGCAAAATGGAATGTGATGTCATTGAAGATGTCAGTGTGTCTTTGTGAGCAGGATGAGGCGGCGACACACTGCCCAGCGTCACTAATATGACATAGACATACATATAGACATGTATTGCATCTCATTTTACTAGTTTTTTTTAAGGGTTCCAATCCTTTTTGAAGACACTGTAAATGGTGAAAACAGTTGATTTAGGTTTACATTTATTCCTCCCCAATAGGATAATTTTTTCGTTGTTTATCAGACCCCATGGTTATTAAGTGGTTTTACCCGGTCCGTCCATACCTACAAAATAAGAGTTCAGTTTGACATTAACATTTTTAAGGCGTTTTTCAGATCGGGTGATTTCCATATTAATTTGCTCACAGTCACCTTAGATAGAGGTCATTGTTGCTCTGCATCGGCCGAAATTGCTTTTCCTTCACTGCACATAAATTAACTTCATATCCTTTGTGAATATTTGCACCAAAAAGATTGGACTATAGCCCTCATTAAAAACAATTCCTACTCTTTACATTTCAACGCTGATCATAAAATGCTTTTATCCTTGTCCCAGCGAAATCCACATTTTCTGGCCGAGCACCACTTCCTGTTAAAGTCTGCTTTTACATTAAGGATGTGATACTACAACGTGTGATAGTTATATATTTCAGTTATATATAATGTTACAATTACATGATAGTTTTATCATTATCATTCAGATTATTAGAAATATTGCAAAAAGAAGAGAAAAAAAGTAGTCAAGAAATATATGCTGCTACGATGACCTGATCTCAGGGACATAGTTAGAAAGGTTTTCTGCGCTTTGTCTCTCATTTATGTCACTCAAAGGGAAGTGCAATCTGATTTATTTCCTAAGATCTTTTTTTCCTGTTAATTTCTTTTTTAACGACTGTTCTCGTTTAAAAAGCTTTTTGAGATTTAAATCTTAAAGATCCCAAATGCAGTTTTATTAAAATGGTCTAGCAGGTTCTATCAAATACAAGCACACAGGAGGAAAATAGGACAGTTGTTGAATACTTCTGTCAGTGGCAATCAACATGTGGTTTTTGGGTGAGGATTTTTGGCAGAGGGACTGAGATGAGACAGACAGCAGAACATTATGTATTCCAAACTGTTTTGTTGGTTGATTGAATGAATGATATGTACCGCATTCAGATTCGGCCAGACATTTATTAATTCACTGAAATCACAACAATGTACCAGTAATTGTTAAATAGTGGGTTGTATTTTTAAATGTAAAACATGTTGAAAACATTTCACATTATGCATTCAACATTTTATTTACGATATGAAATAAATCACTGGAACTGATTATTTTCTTGACCTCCTTCCTCCTAAATTAAATAATTAAATTGGTCAACTTGAACAGCCAATGCAACGTAAACATTTAACAATCCTTTGGTACCAACGTTTCTGTCATGAAAGTCTCTCTATAGTAGTCCAGTCATACTATGTTTAGACTAAATGTGCATAAAGCGAGGCTCACACTACAGAAGAATCCAACTAATTTCACACAGATTTTCCTTGATCAGAATCTTAGAACTTTGATCGGTCTTGATGTCCAGTGAACAACAGAGTAGACGGGTTTACCATTGGTTCCCCGTTCCCCTATCTGATGAGAGCAGCTTCACACTAAAGTGATAGATGTTGAGGAGTCTGGTGATGCTGTGATGAATGTGATGCTGCCTGAAACATCATCCAGCAGGAGTGGTTTGGTGGTGGGTCAGTGATGGTCTGGGGAGGCATATCCTTTGAGGGTCTCACAGACCTCCACATGCTAACCAACAGGACCCTTATTGGTACCAGGATGAAATCCTCAGAGCCATTGCCAAACCTTACACTGATGCAGTGGGACATGGTTCCTCCTGGTGTAGGACAGTGCCCAGATTCATGTGGTCATGGTGTGTAGGTAGTTCCTGTAGGATGACGACATAAATGCCATCGACTGGTGAGGGCGGCATAGTGGCGCAGTGGTTAGCGCTGCTGCTTCACAGCAAGAAGGTACCGGGTTCGAATCCACGTCTGCCGAACTTTCTTTTCTGTACGGAGTTTGCATGTTGTCCCTGTTCCTCCCACAGTCCAAAAACATGTGATACAGGTGAATTGGTGACACTGAAATTACCCGTAGGTGTGGGTGTGAGCGTGTGTGGTTGTGTGTCTCTATGGGTCTGCCCTGTGATGAACTGGCGACTTGTCAAGGGTGTACCCCGCCTCTCGCCCGATGTTAGCTGGGATAGGCTCCAGCCCACCGTGACCCTGAACAGGATAAGCTGTAGATAATGAATGAATGAATGGTCCTCACGTTCCCTGACCCTGAATCCACCCGAGAACCTCTGAGACGTTATGTATCCCTACATCAGCGGCCTCAACAGACTGTCCAGGACCTCACTGATGCCCTGATCCAGGTCTGTGATGAGATTCCCTAGGACACCATCCAACGTCTCATCAGGAGCAAAACATTGTCAGGGTTGCATACAGGTGTGGTGGGCTAAACACACGACTGAGCCACATCATGAGTTGTCATGATGAAATTCACGCCACTTGGATCAATCGGACTGTTTTAGTGATTTAGAATCCAGCGCTCAATTGCTTCTTGGTTTTGGGTTTTGGGTTTCTTACTTCATTTCGTTTTTAAATTATATACATGTTTTATATCAATAAACATTTTCAGCTAAAATAATTAATTTATTGAGATCCGATCTGTGATTTAGGTGTTTCCCTATTTTTTATTTTTTTTTGAGTGCTGTCTTTTTATTCCTTCAAAGTCTTCACTTCATAGTCCATATGAGTGTGGAAAGAACTGAACGTAAACTGCAATGATGACAGTATATCTGAAGCATCTCTAGTCAACTTTAATGATTTATTTAAACATACTTACTTGCACTTTTATTCAAGCATCCACTTTTAAAACAGGGCAATGGCAAGAGGTAAAATGATCAAAAATACATGATTGGATTATTCAGGCGATGATATGTTTAAGTATGAAAGGGGTGTGCTGGAAAGTCATTCTCAAGCAAAAAAGGGGAGAGGTTCCCTAACAGTTAAAGAACGTTTTTCATAATGCAATGCAGGAGTTTGAGGTTTTCATCTTCTACTCACCACATTATCGCCCAAAAAAATCGGAGAATCCGGATGAATCTTGGCAAATGAAAGACGAGGACCCAAAGCAGCACTGAATCCCCATAACCTTTGGTCTATAAGATGACATTGCTTCACTGATATCATTCTTCCCTGGACCTGCGCTCAAATGGGACGGATTGGAAATGGAAAAGAATGGAAAAGTATTCATTGGTCCGACGAAACCTTATTTCAAATAGTTTCTGCAAATTATGGAGATCATGCCCTCCGGGCTGAAGAAGAAAATGATCATCCACAGTACAGAGTTCTAATCCAGCTAATCTGTAATGGTATGAGGGGATGTTAGTGCCCATGGGTGACTGTCACATCTGTGCAGACTCCATTAATGCTTAAGGGTACATTCAGGTTTTTGAACAACATTTGCTGCTAACCACGCTGTCTTTCTCGGGGACGGCCCTGCTTATTCCAGCTAGACGGTGAAGTGACATTTTGCTGCTTTACAACAGTGTTGCTTCAAAGTAAAAGAGTCCAGATTCTAGACTGATCTTTGAGGATTTGTCCCCGTTTGAAAATGTGCGGAGCATTATGAAGCAAAAAAATAAATAAGCCAAGCATACGTTCGGATTCAATATCTTTTTTTCCTCCCCACAAATCTAACTATGACACGAGCCGCCATGCCATAGACAATCAGAGGCTGAGTAGTGCAGGTCATAGTCCCGCAATAGTAGGGTTTGTGAATTCACTTGAAGGTACGCACTCTATGAATTACATCTTGTATTCTGTTTTTAGCAGACATTTTAAATAATCTCCCAAACATTTCACTAACATAATTCAGTATTAACCTCCAATAATTATATCAAGCAATCCACAACACAGTATTGGAGCCTAACAGATACTGGGCCGTATGCAGTGTTGTAGAAAAGTATCCCAATTTCTTCTTTTTGAGTGTGAATGCCATGCTGAAAAGACAACACGCAAGCCTAAAAATTATATCCTGCTCTTTGGATATGTCTCCACTGATTTCCTAATATTTGAAGGTTTCTCTCCTGGCCATGTTTGAAATGACGTTGCCACAGTATCTTGTGCCGGCTGTCCAGTAACATCTGATGTTTTCTCTCTCGATTATCTGTGCAGAAGGAGGAGGACCAGGATGTGGTGCTGGTGAAAGTGGAGGGGGTCGAGCAGGCGACGAGGAATCGGAGCCAGACAGGCCTCAGCATTCAGGAAGGTGAGTTGACATTGCCTTAAAGCTGAACCTTTAATTACAACAAGAAAGATTGATTAGCGACCTTTCTGACGGCACTCCTACAATAAAGAACATATTCAATGTTCACTTGTTTGCCATTCTGCAAGACAGGGTGTGATGTATTTTTCGCTGTAGTCCTTTTTATGATATGCAAGATAAAGATATAAAGTAGAGAGGATGAGGATCTTTCCCCACAGCCAGAGGAAAGAAACTACTCAGTAGGCATAGTAGCAGATATTTCTGTGTCACTAAAGGATAATGAAAAATGTTTGTCACGAATATTTTTTCCTCTGACAAATATAGGTGTCAGTGACAAGAAGAAAATTATGTCATAAGTGATAACTGTTACTAAATCTATATCCGATTTTATCATCTAATATCAAAAATGATGAGACTAACATGTAGTTTAAAACTAAAACCCTTATCAAAAACTCTGCTTATAGTTGTTTGTTTTTCTGTGCTGTGAAGTATAATGACTGAACTATTATCAATGACCTGATGTCTTAGATACCTGACTCCACTGATGTCAGATAGATGTCAGGTAGATTTAGTAGATGGGTGCTAATGACGTTCCTGGGGTTTTTAATCACTTGCCGCTGAACGCCCCTGCTCTGGGCTGCACACAGACCATGCTGGAAGTAGACATTACTTCTTCTTTCCCTGAAAATGAGCAATTTCTGAGCTTTCTTCATCAGTGTAGAGGTGTGTGATGACCATGAAACATTCTCTTAGATGTTAATTCCCCTTCATATTCATTCATTTGATCCAAATGTAAAGTGCACTATAAATTAAATGTATTATTATTATTATTATTCATATAAGACTGTCCTCCTGCTGCTTTTGAGTTTCACGGATGTAGACTTTAAATTTCTGAATTTAGACTTTAATAGATAAAGACTATACAGATAAAATCATTCAATATTTTTCTCTTTTGAAACCAGGGTTGGTGGAATCGAGCACCGATGACTACAGAGCAGTTCTGCCATTTGATGAGACCACACAAAGCTCCACCAACCAGCTGCCTGACCTGCAGGAATCTGGGCGGGGCTTCTCAGAGGTCAGCTATGGCCAGTCTTCCCTGTGGACTAATGGTGGTGGTGTACCACTCTCATGCCTCCCCCCCATACTCATTGGAGCAGAGTCTGGCAACTCTGTGAGGGGATTGGCTGTTGAGAATTCAGCTGGCAAGGGATTGGTCACTGAGAGGACTAAAGGCCCCCATGCTTCTGTGTCCTTTCAGTCTCCTGTTATTGATCTTTCAACTGAGCCTGGCCCAAATCCGGTTTTAGGACAGATCAAAGGCCCCCAGTACCTGGCACCAGGTCACAGTCAGGTTCACGGAAGTTATGGCAGAGGTGATGTGCAGCGGAAAATCCCAAAGAAGAAGGGCTGCATCTGTAGTTTTTGCGGTAAAGTTTTCAGCTCCCCGGCTAATTTAGAATCTCACCTCAGAACGCATACAGGAGAGAGGCCATTCGGTTGTACCATCTGTGGCAAAAAATTCTCCCAGTTCTGGAACTTGAAGATCCACAAGAACATCCACACTGGGGAGAGACCATACCAGTGCCCACTCTGCTTTGAGAGGTTCTCTGACCCCAGCAACCTGAAAAAACACCAAAAGAGACATCATCAACACACGTAGACCTTAATCTCCTTTAAAGACCTAAAATAATCATAACAAGCATTTCATTGTAAAAAATACCAACAACACCACAAATTACTATTAACCCCCAGAATTACCAAAATTTGCAGATACAAAGTGTAGTTAAAGTGTGACATAATCAACTGTCGCCTAATAATCCTTATTAAGAAGGGTTGAAATGAATCTTGACAACAGCGGCTTAACCAGTAACCAGATTAACTCAGTGTCATGTGCCAACACACCTTTGATTCCATCCCTTTCTCATTAAAAGACTACCAGCAACAGCAGTGAAAGGTCTTTTGAGCTGCTGGCAAGCTCTTTTTTCCAAATCTGATCTAAATATCTATGATCCTTTAGTATAATCGGAGTTTACAGGAGCTTAGTGACATTAGGTGTTAAACTCCTCCTCTTACTGGCACTACTTAAGGACAAAACGGTCAAAGTGTTCCTATCACTGGGAATCTTACGAATGCGAAAACTATAATGTCCACAATGTGGAAATATGCTTTCAGTTTCACCATAAAAGCATGTTGTAACAACAATACACAAGACGGCACATCATCACAGCATACACATTCATAAAAATACTACTACTACTACTCACAACACATGTTCTCCCCATACAAGATATGACCATGACCACAGCAGAGACAGCTCCACCCTGGGCCCTGATCTACTGTATCCCTAAGTATGTTTATTATTTTAACAGCATTTGGGACAAAGGATTTCTTTTAGATGTCTATGTTATCCATCGATCATTTATAGCACCTCCTTGAGGGTAAAAGTTCAAATCCACTATACATGGATGTTATGGGTCATTACTGACTCTGTCTGTTTCACAAATCAGGAGTTCATCGTACAGGTTTCTGACCTGCTTTTGTGGTTTCCATTGGATTTTGAAGGCCATGTTCACTATCTTCACTATCTCATTCCTCCTCTGGAAGAACAGTCTGCCATACCACATGGTTATATTCTAAAGAAAATCTGTCTGCATTTTTAGCAGTTGTCTCAGGGTCACTATCATTCCCCCCCTTAGACTTTGACCCCCTTCCTACAACAAGCTCTTGCCAACCATAACTATCCTGAACTGCTTTCTGCTGCCATGGCTCTATCTTCTTTGGCTTTCTTCCATCACTTGGGCTTCAAACCCCTTCTTCTAGCGAAATGCCGCCTTGATGTTTTTCAGTAGACGGCTAACTTTCAATTAGCATTAATTACACTTGCACGTCATCCTTTGTCAAGTCCTGGTACTTGGCTCTCTCGTCTAGTGTGACAAACAGCATCACCGTCCTCCTATCGCACTCTGAGTTAAGCTATTCTGGTTGTTTTTGTGCTGCTGTATAGAAGAACCAAGTGTGGAGCGTGTGGGGCTTCTGCCACTTCTTCTCGGGAGACAAATCATTTCTCTGCTGTGATTACAGCGTTCTTGTCCCAGGATTCATGTCTCCTTCCGTTAAAAAAATCGACAAATGGGGGTTGTGATGTCTGCTGTCTGTTGTACTTGACCCTTCATTTATTTAGCTGTTTCCATGAGGACCTTCTCGTGAGTCTACCTGCAGAGGCCTTCTGAAAGGTCTTTGGAACACCACGTCAAAATGTGCAAAGGGCTGCTTGGCAATGCTAGCTGGATGGACCTCTGTCTTTTCTCCAGATCTTTATTGAGTGAAGTTCTTGAAGAGAGGTCAGACACGGCACATGGGATGAAGGTCCTCTTGCCCTGGTTGGTATCCCAGAGTTCCTTCAAGGATGTTGGCCACTTGAGTGCCTGTCAGACTGAGAGGCTGGCAGTTCCTACCACTTTCACCTGGTGGCCTGGTTCTCTCAGACCCATCGCACCACAAGGCCTCTCTTGCCTTTGCTGCTGGCCTTGAGCCATCTCTTGGTGTTCTAGTTTCTGAGTCAAACTTGTCCTTGACAAACCACTCCAATGATCTTGATGCTTCTAGTATTTGTCTGCTTCTTTCACTGCGGCTTTCACTCGCCGCCACACTTGATGGACCCGCCGGCGTGACTTACTTTCCTATCCTCTGATAGAAGCACCGATATATTGGCAACTTTTCTCTGGGCCATATTAATTTAAATATTGAACATGTCGAAAGATTTTATCACTTATTCATCACTTTTTAAAGGATTTGTTTCCCAGTGACTATACCATACTCAATTTCATTTATATGTCGTACGGCAGTATTTGAACTAGTTGAGGGTTATCATGAATATAAATGTGCGAAAAAAGGCAAAAGATTTAGAGTCACTGTTAAAATGGTAAATATCTGTCCATGCAGAACTGAATGGTGAGTTTATACATTGATGAAAGAAATGTTAAATAAGTAATATTGTGTGTACATTTTTTACATTTTAATCATGTTCTTCCAATCAAGATGTATTCAATGGATAATACAAGACCTAAGATACATTTTTTTTTACCTAAGAGGATTTTTTTCTGTGACTGTTATGTAAAGTATTAGCATATTTTTATTGTGTCACAATTATGTAAAACCTGCATTGTATCAGTTTGCAATGTAAACAATTAAACATTTTATAAAAAGACTCTATATGTGAATTTGTGTTTTTATTGAAAATCATACATTACATAATTGTGACACAATATTCCTATCAAATCTATAACTCATCTACTATACTTTTCACATTCACCACATATACAGACTCCATATTCCTCTAAGGAGAAAGGCACGAACAAAACATTCTAAACCATTCTTAAAAACAAATATTAATGTACACTAAGTATTAATTGTAAGACTTTTTCATCAGTTATTTAAGATTAGTGAAATTTTATATATTATTATAGACTCATTTACACGTACACTAAAATGTATCAAGCAATTTGATTATTTTAATTTTGATTATTTATGGCTTTCAGCTCAGAAATTGAAAAAAAAAACCAAAACTTCAAAATATTACAATGTTTCATTTGATGTTTGAGTAAATAACTATTCAAACAGTATAAATATTGTGTAGCTCTCGGTCTAGTTTAGTACACGCAATCACAATCGCGGGGGAGACTGCTGACTTGGCGCTGGTCCAGAAGATGTTCACTCACACCTTCCTCTAGGAGGGTAAGCAAGCCACTGAGGGTCATAGCTGAAAAGAAAGAACTTTATTAATTCCCACAGGGAAATTTGGGTGTTACAGCAGCTCCAAAGTTTATAAAGTGACAGAATCAATTGTAGGAAGAGAAAAAAAAGAAGAAATAGAAAACACAATACAATACAATATACAAAATAATTATCAAAAGAAAAACTTAAGACATACACCTGAATCAAACTGTTTAAAATAACAATTTAGCTCATCAGCCCACCCAAAGTCTCCAGATTCTGGACCTCTGCTGATGCCCTTGTGTCCCAAGATCGCCTCCAGACCTCTCTTGACCTCCCTTGAATATCTGTTTCAGCCGCTCCTCCACCTTACTCTTATAGATGTACTTCCCCACTTTAATCTTCTTTTTCAGGTCTTTTTGTATCCTCTTCTGCATCACCTTGTCCCCGTATCTAAAAGCCCTACATCTTATTCTCATTCATTGGGGCCTTTATATCTGGGTTGACCCATGGTTTATTGTTTAGAAAACACTGTACCGTTATGGCTGGTACGGTGTTTTTCACACTAAAACTGATGTAATCTGCGATGCACTGAGTCACACCATCAGTGTCCTCCAGTTTGGGAGGAGCACATCAAAAATCTGTGGACGAAAAACAGTGCCTAGATCTCTCACCGTCCATTACCTCATGGTTTTCTTTGTTGGTGGGTTTTTCTTCACTATGGGCTTATAGACAGGGAGGAGGTGAACTGCAATTAAGCCTGGGGGGGGGCTTTATGCCTCCTTGGTGTTGGCGTACAGTAGGTCCTGTGTCTGTTGTGTTGTCCCTGGTCTGGCTATAGGCTGACTATTATGCACAAGAAAAAGGCAGCAGAGTAACAGAATCTCGTGTCACGATTGCTCGGCACTGCATCAAAAGATCTGGAGAGGGGCAGCGCTGTCGTTCTATCCAACTTCAATTCAGGGGCCGCATCAGGTGAAGGAGGTAACTGAAAGATGCATGCGCCGCAACAAGACAGTAAACAAAACCTTAACAGACAGCATGCTTCAAAGGATTTGACCCTTGAATAAAGTTACAGCTTTATTTGTCTGTGGAGTTGTGTAGCATGAATGTGGAAGTACGATCTATAGTTCGTATATCGTCCCAAGACGAATGAGGGCCTAAGCTGTAGGTAAATGCAGTCACAGTGTTCATTTGGTCATACTGCCCACCATGCCGTATACAGGAATGAGTTTGTTATCTTCATCAGTTTGTTCTCCTGTTTACTCCCTCCTTCACCTTAATGAGATTAATACCTGCTTTTAATGCATCTCTCTTCTGCCCACCCCCTGTCCCCTCTTCCCTCTCCCTAGTCTGCAGCACCTCAGTCGACCCCCTCACAGGACTCCGACAGTGTAGTGGCAGTTCAGCTGAGGGTACCAGATACAAACACGCCGGCCAGTCCCAACACACAGCAGCAGAGATCCAGTAACCAAAACCCTCTGAGCTCCGAGTACTCTCTGTTTGAACTGGAGACCTTCTTCACCCGTTGGGCCCCCGACAACACCTCTGTATCAGCCCCTGGTGGTCCATCATGTTCCTTCACTGCTTATGACTCAGAGTCTGATCAGGATGGAGTTATTATTGTGGAACCAGAAACAGAACCTCAGCATGGGCTTGAGCTGCCACACGCAGCGGGTTCCTCAGCGGTGAGGATGAGTGACGGGCAGACGTTCTCCTCTGCCTCCGACTGCTCCAGAGTTCACACCCAGCCACAAGGTGAGAAATCCTCCTCCTCTTGTTTGCCGAAGCTTCACGTCTCACTTCTTTATGTTTATTTTTTGATGTTGTGTAGAAATGCTGCAAAGAAAGCACAAATAAAGGGGATTCAATTCTGTTTTTTAAGGAAGGGCTAGAAATAGAGATATTTCTATTGACTTGATAAGATAACTCTTCCACGGAGAACAATCCAAGAGTTTGCTACATTTGAAAATGTTTGCTTGTTTTGGAATGTATCATGCTGTATATTATGAGGAATAAGAGCCAATCTTTTTAAACAGGTTTAGAGTACAGATTTATTCTGCAGTGGTGAAACGACACATACTATTTTAATATGCCACCGTATAATAGCCTGTATACTATTATTCAGTTGTTTACCAACTTGCTGAGCGTTAATATTATATGTATGAACAGGTAAAGTATATCTTAAAGTTTAAACAGACTACAAATAGAAAATAGAAATGGGGGTATGCTGTGCGTGTGTGAGTGTAGCCGAGGGTTTATGACACACCTTTATACTTTAAAACTACGAAATAATAAAACATTCAGGCGATGTAGTGTAACACAAGGAGGACTGCTCGTAGTTTATTTTCATGTGTGTTGTGAGTGTTCAAAGCAGAACATTCACAACACAACTTCCCCTCTACTCCTTCAAAATAAGAGAAATTTACATAAAACTAAAGAACTGCTTGCTAAAAGGAAACATAAAATCATTGTTGCATTTGCTGAAGCCCAAACCATAAAAATTGTTTACATGTGTTTGTAAGGTTACAGGTGGCAGTCATTCAGAATGTATGCTGAATACTTGTTTCTCTCTTCCCACGTTTGTCACCAGGGACATCTGCGTCCATGCCTTTGAGGATGCAAGCTCCATCTTCCCAGCTTCCGTGGAGAAGATCATCCTCCATGATGAGAAATGCTCAGCTGTTGCAGCAGCATCATCGCGGCAGCAGGTCATCTCACCAACAGCTCAGAGCTCCCTCCAGTCTGTTGTCAGCCACAGCTGTTATAGGCAACACTGACAGCTCTGATAAATCTACTATCCCTAATATCAGCTCAACCAGTAGGACTATGAGCTCCACGGTGGCTCCAAACTCCATTCTACCAATCAGGGGATCCACCACAGCAATTCCCCGGATTGAGTTGGCCATCACTTCACAACAACAAGCCAGACTTCTGGCCAGCCACAATAAAATCCATGCTGCTAGCCTCATGCTCGGTGATCGCCGCCGGAAGAGCTACGTGTGCGGTGTTTGTGGCAAGGCTTTCACCGGCTTGTCCAATTTAGAGGCCCATGAGAGAGTCCACACAGGAGAGAAACCATTCCGCTGTGACACCTGTGGGAAGAGCTTCTCAGAGGCCGGGAACCTTAAGAAGCACCAGAGAGTTCACACTGGGGAGAAACCCTTCAGATGTGACCAGTGTGGGAAGAGGTTTGCCTGGATCTGCAACCTGAGGACACACCAGCAATCTGCCACCGGCTGTGGACCACAGGCCATAGGAGGGTTAGATCTAGGCTGATGACACAGCAGACTGTGGCTGACATGACTGTTAATGCTAGTTGGTTCTGGTTCTCATACACAAAGCTTTGTTGTCATATAGCAGCAATACAAAGTGTGAAGCATTAAACTTAGTTACTAACATAGCTTTCATAATTTAAAGATGTGGTGTCTCTGAAGAAACACTGTACAGCTATTAACTTTAAATTAAGGGATTATACTAGTGTTATATATGCAGATTTATGGATCAGCCATAACATTATAACCATTTACATAATGTTGTGTAAATCTCACTGACCTGTTGAGACATGGGCCCCACAAGACCTCTGAGGCTGTACTGAGGTTTCTGGCACAGAGCTGTATGCAGCAGATCCTGTAAGGCCAGGAAGTTGTGAGGTGTCCTGCACATCTTAAAGATGCTTGATTGTACAGCGATCTGGGGAAAATATGAAGGCAAGTCAACACCTTTAACTGGATGTGTTCTTCAAACCATTCCTGAACACTTTTTGCAGTATTGCAAGGAGCATTATCCTGCTGAAAGAGGCCACTACCATTAGGGTTTATGTTTCCATGGAGAAGGATACTTGGTCTGCAACAATGCTTCGGTAGGTCAGAACTACCGTAGCATTTCCCAGCACAGCATTTCCCAAAGCATCAAACTGCCTCCCCTGGCTTCTTCCCATAGTGCATCCTGGTGCCATACCCTCCCCGGCTAAAGATCGTACTCACACCCGGCGGTCCATATTATGTAAAAGAAAATGTCATTTGTCAGACCAAGCAGACCTTTAATGCTCCATGGTTCAGTTTGGTAGTTACTAACCACCGCAGGTCAGGAACTCCCAAAAGGACTTGAATGTTTGGAGAATTCTGACCCAGTTGCTATCACAATGTGGTCCTTTTCAAAATCTCTCAGATCTTCACACTCTGCCATTTTTCCTGATTCCAACACATGAACTTCAGGATAAAATATTCACTAGCTCCCTAATTTATCCAACTCACTGACAGGTACCATTTTATAACAAGATGATCAATCAATTCACTTCACCTGATCGTTTATACAGTAATGTATCGGCTGACAGATGTGGACCCTTGACCTTTTGAGTGACTGTTTAATAATGTAAAGTTACTAAATATTTTTGTTTTTTTTAGAGTTTTGAATGTTATGTTACAGCTATCATTAAATGCAGATCAATTTGAAAATCTGCACTACGATACCATGTTAACAACTAGATCTATGCTGCCGTCCCCGACAGTCAGGGTATATTCCAGAAAATTTATGTTCACAGTATTTTTTACTATAAAAGATCCTCAAACTGGGTGAAAAGGAAGAATTACATTACAATTAATTTTAACAAAATAGATCTCCTCAAGTTTATTCATATGTACCAAATTTGGACCAAATCGGATCAATGGTCAAGTAATTATGGCCCCAAAACTTTTGTAGGTAAAGCTTCCCCTAGTGTCCGAAATATACAACTGACCTTTTTCCAAAATCAATCCAATTGTACCTTGTACTAAAGTCTATGGGGGCAAGAAGTTTGAAAATGATCCATGAAATAGTTTTTGAGGTATGTCCGGAAACCAGTGTTTTTCATAAAAAAAAAGCTCCCCCAAGGGAGTGCAATATGAACTTCTAGAGTAAAAATACTGTATCTCCTCAGTTCAATTGATATCCGCAAAATCTGGACTAAATTGTATCAATAGTTACGAAATTATGTACAAAAAATTTTTTTTTTGTTAAAAGCTCCCCCTAGTGAATAAAATACTCTATTAGAGTAAAACTTGATGTATACGAGATAGGTCTTTTCGACTCCATACATATACACTGAATTTGGACTAAATTGGACCAACGGTTGAGAAAACTTTTGGAGATATAGCTCCCCCTAGTGTTGTAAGCATACAACCGACCTTTCCCGAAATCACTCACATTCTTCATCACACTAAGGTCTATGCGGGTATAAAATTTGGAGCACGTGGAGCATTTGCAGGGGTCTGCGATTGAATCCCCAATAAATGGATGACCTCTACCTCCTGAGCTACAGCCCCTCCAAAGAACCAAATAAACTGACGTGGTGAAACGTAGCAGCCTTTGTGGAGGTGATAAGATGTCAGATAAATGTATTTTAGGATTCCTTTTGTCTGGTGTTTGTTAGCTGATAGTTGTTGAGAGATATAAGAGAATGGAATTTAAAAGTTCAGAACATGGCTTAATTAATGGAATTGTTGATATATGGTTAATATTGGATTTGTTTAACATGAGGTTAATATTGCCTGGTGCTTCTCAAACCTTTTCTGGGATGTGGATAAGCTCAAACACCCCAGAAAAGGTTAGACTTTCCACCAGATAATTTACGATTTGGAAACATATAATATTCTCAGTAAATACTGAGTGCATTTTCTGTGTGTTTTAATAACACAGGTGAAAAGACTGATCAGAAAGTTTCTGGATCAAATGAAAAATCTCATCTGTATTTTTTTATATGATTTTTAAAAAAAGATTTTTTTTACCAGCCCAGACCAAAATCTTTTCATAGTATAGGCTAAAAGCTAATAAAAGAAAAAGAAAAAATTGAGTTCATATTTCAGCTGTGTTGTCATCTGATAGGGTTCAACAAAAGGAAAGTGGTCTCAGGGGAAGTGTCCAGACTGAGACCCCACCGGAGATGTGACACCTCACCCGGAGAAGGGCTGCATGGAAGAAAGACGGGGCCGGGTGTAAAACAGCCTTATAGGTTATTGGTTTTCATTAGTTTTAGTAATAACTTTGAAACATTAGTATATTATTAGTTTTAGTAGCCAGTTGGCAGTTTTCCTCTTTTCAAGAATATTTTGTGAGACGTATATGCCCTGATAAATAAATACATTTTTACTACATCCTCGGCTCAATGTTGTTGTGTCGGTAGGGAGCCTTTCTGAAGCACCTGGCATTCACTAGTTCATAACCTAGAGCAGCCAGTAATCCTCCTTCTGTTGTCCAGGGTCTCCAGGCTCAAGGACCCTACAACATGTTGAATGCGGGGCTTGAACAGCCAACCTGCTGGTCTTCCGTTTGGAAGACGACTACTCTACCCACGGAGCTACAGCCATCCGGTGTCAGTGTAGTCTATAATCTACACGGATTCAGCATGAATCTGTCATTAATCTCCAAGAATAAAACCAGAATGCGCTCAATAAAATGCAAACCTCTATGAAGGACCTTATCAAAAACCCATTAATAAAATAAAATGCGAAAGTTTCGTAATCCTTGTCATTTGATTCAATCGAAACAAAACAAAATGTTGTACCTCAGCAACATCATTGATTTTTGTAAATATATAATTGTTTTGGATTTTATGCAACAGGTAAGACAGTTGAACGATGGTGACAAAGGAAGTTGCTCAAAAGCACAGATGTGATTATACTCTTCTTCACACTATAATCACAATTAATCAGAGAGTGATTTCTTCTGGTTCTTCCAGACCAATCCATAAACAATGTCTAGGCCTTGGTCAGGATTCCCTCGGGTAAATGATTTAGTACTGAACATGTTTAGTACTGTATATTTTATTACTATGTACAAATAAACATTTTATAAGGCACAAATGATTTCAGTCCTCATCTACGAGTTCACTTCTTCTAGCTAACAGTATTCAGTTGGTCATTAGTTGTCAGAGTGATAGAATAAAAAAGGGGCATAAACTAGTACGTAATGATCAGAATGTGTGCTGATCTTGATCCCGAGCTCACTACATTTCAGGATTGCGTTACTGTCATGCCCCGTTATACACATATAAGACAGCAGACATTGTACGTTTGGGATCCTTGGCATTGCGGCAATAACATTAACAATAATAGAATATAAAACAGCAGTATGAATACTTTGTCACTTCCCAACACTGATGAAAATCCATCGACAAGGTTTTGATACAAACAAACATGGATGTAAAAATAACCTGCACTCACTGTCATCCTTAAAGAGCACTTTTCCAAATCACCGGAAGTGAAAAGCATATGAAACAGTTGAAAAGTATTTACAAGGAATTTATTTTAACAGAATTATTTATAACACACGTGTCGTTACATTAAATAAGCAATAATACTAATGTTAAAGAAGAAAACCATAGCATAATATTAATGATTATTATTGTTGTTATTACTACAGACCAGCACTCCCACATCTGCTCTACACATGTTTTGCTTATGATGCAATACGGGGAAATTGATGACTCTAAATTCCCCGAGGGGTGTGACTGCGAGTGTGAGTGTTTTTTCTTCTTCTCCACGGCCCTGTGGCAAACTGGTGACTTGGCCAGCATTCACCCCGCATCTTGCCTACTGTTAGCTGGGATAGGTTCGAGCCCCCAACTGGATGATGTTTTTTTCCCCCTAACTCCACTTTGTGAAACTTTCCTCCATTCTAATCACTTCAACAGAAGAACGCAGAATGCTTTATTTGAAAAAAAAATGATAAAAAGTCAGATTTTTATTTATTTTTTACATAAAATATGTTCTGAAATAAAATAAAAAGTATAAATAAAAAGAGCAATAAGAGTCCCAATCTCACAATCTCTGGTGCATGGATTTGTGGTTATGCACCAGAGGATTCATGTTGCATGGCCACAAATCTAAGTATGTAGTAACTAACCTGATTTCAGAAGATCAGATGTTTGTGTTCAAACAGCCTGGAGAAAATGTGATCAGTGTAAAAGGCAAGGCTAGAACTGAGTCCCTTCAGCTTGGTGATGTGAATGTAGCCATAGAGTTCTAAATAAAAGGAGTTATTTTACATGTATAAATGTTGTATAAACTGGGACCCTAAAACACATTATTCATCACAAGTTTTATCAGATCAGAGAAAAGACTTAGCTCTTATTTGTTATGCAGAACAAATGTCAGTCCCCTTGTTTTCGGTTCCACAGAGATAGGAGACATGGCTTCCTGGTCTGAAAAGTAAAGCCTGCATTATTTCCAACGACCACCAGAGGGCAACCGACTTGTTTAAAAAAGATGTGTGTTTAAGCTTATGAGAAAATGACCTTTTCTCGTCACTTGATGTATCACCTTAGTAAACAACCTTTAACACATATCATCCTTAACTTTTTTGGCAATGGCTGCCATGCAAAACTCTCTGGTAGTCCACAAATCAATGAGGGACACCAGAGGAACTTTGTCCTTGCAGGTTTGTTTCAGCCCGAGCTCAGAATCCAAACCACACAGTGCTTTTTTATCCCAAACCACTAAGCTTGTCTCTATGAATATAATCCTAAAATGCGATGTCACAATTCCACTGTGGGTTACAAGTCAATAAATGAGCAGAGGTACCACAAACTGATGAGAGCCACGCTGTGGGTTCTCTGGTGAAATGTAGGAAACATGATGACATGTCACAATAATGGGTTCTCTGTCTTGTCATCGATCTGTGAAAGGAACAAGCACTGATTTACACAGATATGCCTGTATCAGCAAATTATCTCTACTTCTTTTATGTCCTCCTGAATGTCCCCCTCCTGCTGCAGCTTCACTTCATCTTCTCCTCTTGTCTTCTTTCCATCTGTCTTCCTGTCTACTTCTGTCTCCTTCCCTTCCTGTGAATCTCTGTTCTCTATGCTTCTCTCTCGTTCTTCTTCCTCCTCCTTCTCCTGAGTTGTCCTCCTCCTGTCTCGTAGGGCACAGGGCAAACAATTTGCCAGGAAGAGGAGAGCGGAGAGACCGAGCAGAGAGAGGACAGCACCCACACCAACATCCACCTCCTTGGCTCCATATCCTTCCTCCTCCTCATCCTTCTTTCTCTCTACTTTTTTCTCCTGGCTCGGGGAGAAGTAGACAGGTCCCTCCTTCTGGCTTGGCATCAGTACAGCTCTTTCCAGATTGTTTTGGCTTATCATCCAACTATTGCCAACCTTGTTCCAGTTAGTATTTGTGAGTTTCCCATTGCTCCTGCTTTCGTACTCACTTGCAGGGCCAACTTCGTCATTGTCAAAGTTCGATACATAGATATCACCGTCTGACTCAAACAGTGTGTCTGAAATGTCAAATACAAATTCCTCGCTATCCTCGTTGCTGACCCCTTCTGGTGGCATTAAACCCAGGTCTAGGTTGACCCTGATCCAACCAGATCCTTTAGCCAGTCTCCTCATCCCCCCTGCTACTTCACTGTCCTTCCAATCCCTACTGCCTTCACTGATGGAATTGGATGTGATTGGTTGGTCAATGCAAGTTGAAACAAGAAGTTCTGCGCGCAGTAAGGGTCCACCTCCGTCACCCTGAGCAAAGATGCGTTGGCTGGGGCCGGGCGTCACGACAACCACCGTCTCTGCCAATGAGGAGAGACGCAGATAATAGCGAATGTCGTCGAAGGAGGAGAGTAGGGAGGCGGTGTCATCACTAAACTGGAGCCAGATGCTGATGGACGCTTCCTGGAGAGACAGAGCAGGATGCGAAAGGAGAAGTAGTTAGATCTGAAATATGATCTCCTTCTTAAAGATTCAGCGTGTCAAATTTAGGGGTGAAGTTCCAGCCTACGACATGCACCGCACCTCAGCTCACCCCTCCCTGTCCAAACGTGGTGGTGGGAAAATCTATGGTGGCCTTCAAGTGCCGAAATAATATCATTGTTCACAGCTGCATCAAGTAGCAAGTCAGGTGAGGAAGATCTTTTATGTAGATACTTTATATTTAGAAAGTTTATTTTTCTATGGTATTTTCTTTTGTAAGACTATAGATCAGGCTTACATATAAAATAATGTATGTTATCATCAGTAGCACAATAGAGTGGTGTTTTATTATTCATAGTATACTGTAGCAAGCTTTAGCTACAGTTAAGCGGTTGGAATGCTACTAAAAGCTAATGTTAACAATAGTCAATGGTAAACATTTATTTTATTCTAGGTGGTTAGTCTGATATTAAAGAGTATATATACTTTATATACATTTCATTCATCATCTTTGTGTGCCTTCAGTTTAAGACATATACAGTCAATGGCTAACGTACAAACATGGCATCTTATGTGGAAGTAGACCCTCTCCCTCTGTAGAGATAAAGGACTTTTTATGAGCTATATTCAAGTAAAAAAATGATTTCTATTTTAGGGTGATAATACTGGTAATACTGGTTCCTGCTGGAAGGAGACAGAAGTGGAAACCAAGTCCTGATTACTAACTGCCCTGTTCAATCACATCTTCATTTCAATAGACCATTTTCAGAGGCAGGAATTTGGCTCATAGGTCTCACCAGTAGCACACTATGTCAAAATCAATCGAAATTCCAGAAGAGAAGATAGAAGAACATCAGTCTGAGAAGGGTTCCAAAGCTATCTCTAATGCGCTGGGCCCACTGATTAACAGTGAGACACATTATCTACACATAAAGAAGACTTGGACCATTAGTCAACCTTCCTAAGTGGCCAACTAATTACTCCAGCACAGCAAAGGTTCATTAAGAGAGTTAAAGATCCAAAAGAGAACATCCAAGGAACGGAAGGCCTCACCTTAAAAGTCAGAATTAATGACTTCCCTATCAGAAAGACACTGGGTAAATATTGCATCCATGGGAGAGTGGAGAGGGGAAGGCCACTGCTTACCCAGAGGAACTTTAAGGCTTGTCAGAATTTTACCACAACACACCTTGATGACCCTCAGAGCTTTTGGGACAGTATTTTATTAACTGGCTAGTCAAAAGGTGAACTGTTTGGAAGTCAGGGGTCCTTGTTACATCTGATGTAACCTAACACAGCATTTCCAGAAATATAAATACTAATAAATATGGATGAATGGATCATAAAATCTTGTATATAAGAGGGAATCACTAATGATTGAAAACAAAACAAACAAACACTCATTTCCTTCACCCCCGGAAAATTACTCCTAGCATCAGGGTTTATGTATTTTCCATCAGGGTTTGGTGGATTGGCATCTATTGAAAACATAGTATTCACTTCACTTTGTACACAAATACACATTTTAATCTTACATTTTTAATATCCATCCTACTGTGTATAGTGGGTGAAGAACATGAGTTTAACCTTTGATTTTTTTTCATGGTATTGGTAAATCTTTTGAGAAAAACGGCCCATTGATGAGGAAAAGTGAAAATTGTGAATCAACATTCAAACCTATATCTACTACAAAATCTAATCAACTTTACCTTTCGACAAAATATCATCCAAATAAGGATTTATTTTGGATTTCCATGCACCAAATTCTGTTCAGCTCACCTGTTGCTGGTTGTAGAGGATATTATAGGCTGTTACTGTTGCTGTAATGATGGAGGGATGGCCGGGACTTGCTGTGACTGAAATGCCGAGGCCACTGACTACTTGCACAGACAAGTCCTCAGGGGTAACCGGGTCAGAGGTCACAGTAACATCACATCTGCCCAGCACGCCATCCCACTGCTCCGAGATGACCTACAAGAGACAGAGAGATGTTGATGATGATGATGATGATGAAAATTATGATCAGTGAAAAAGTCCAAACGAACGGTTGTACAGACATCACTTACATAGAGGTTTGTCTTCCCCGGCTGTAAACCAATCAGGTTGTTCTGAGTGTCAAGGGAAGCCACTCGCGGGTCTTCTATTCTCAGCGAGTTCATGACCAGATCGGTAACATCCACAAGCCAGTCAGATGAGCCCAGGAGGTGTTTGGTTCTGCCACCGGCATCTTGAGCTGTGAACTGAGTCAGAACCTGGATGGAGGAGCGCTGATACACTGGTGCACACCTGAGGAGTCAGAACCCGGACAAAATACTACATTTCTTTGTATATTTCAATGATTATGAGATGATGGACCCACGTCTTTTGAACATTTAATAGCTTGATCAGATATCAGCAGCATCATTGGTCCTAGGAAAACAATATACATTTTTCCATGGATGTGTGTGAGGATTCCTGTGACAGATAACATACAGTCAACTCAGAAGATGTCTACAATGTTAGTTGTAAATAAATTCAACTGAATTATAATCTCTAGTCATGATTTCAGTTCAATTAATCTTTAATTCTGCATCTTATCGAAGAGCGACATCTTGTTTCTGCTCTTTGCTGAGGATGTGGTTTTGTTTGCTTCAGTGTGTTAGTGCGGAAAAGCAGGAGACCATAGTTCTATGTCCCACATCAGTGGATTGCAGCCTCCATGTTGGGGGTAGTTGTTGCCTCAAGTGAAGGAGTTGGTCTTGGATTTAGAGGACAGGCAATTTTGTGCGCCATCAGAAATAAAGAAGGCGTCATATTGATCTGGTGCAGCAAGAGCATAGCTGTTCTGGTCCTCACCCATGTTCATGAACTATGAGTAGTGACCAAAATAATGAGGCTGCGTATATTGGAATGAGCTTCGTTTATAGGCGCAGACGTCTGGAGCTCGCTAGGAGAAGGGCCGCTGTGCCTTCATATCGAATGGAGGCAGTTGAGGTAGTTTGGGCGTCTGATGAAGATTCCTCTGTGGTGCATCACAAGTTCATGGCAGGAGCTCTCTCCTGACCAGAAGGACCACCTGACCACCTTCATGTGACTGTGTTGTTGAGAGGAAAGCTTTGGCTGCTGTCGGTGCTTAAGTATCGAACAGCTCTTCAGAGAATCCGGTTTTCTTGTTGTACTTGGGTGCCGTCCTGGAAAGGGGACTGTATGGTTCTGCTTGGGGACTTCAACCATCACAAGGGCGATGACTAAGAAGCTTGGATAGTTGTAATTAGGAGGAACGATCATCTGAATCCGAGGTGTGCTTTGTTATTGGAATTCTGTCCCACTACTGGATTAGGCATAACAAACGCCTTGATTGAGCAAAAGGTGGTTCATTATTGTTCTTGGTACTAGACCACCTAAAGCCAACGGTCGACTGCCAGCGGGATGTCTTACCACCTGGTGTTGGGTTGAATCAGATGGTGGGAGGAGACTGCCAGATCGGCCAGTTAAACCTGAATGAGTAATGAGGGTAAGATAGGAACATCTGGCTCCTGTATCGCCGGTCTTCTACTCCACCTTCGGCAGAATTTCTCAGGCACTTTGAGGGCGATTTAATGATTTATTTGGCTAAAAACAGTGTTTGATAGGCTTTCACAGTTGGTGCATTAAAAATAGAAAACAAAGAAAACAAATATGGTTACCTTTGGAATAAATTGAGTGAAAGTACAGAGGCTAAAAAACCCACAGAGATTAAACACTGGATCTTTCTCCTACCCTTTCTCTGTAAAGTGGATCCAACCATCAATGGCATTGAGGACAGGGTCTGCCAAGGACATGCGGAGGGGCACTGAGGGAGCCCACACTTGCAGACACACGGAACCACGGAGTGTGCCTAGTAGAAACTCCACCATCGCACAAGTGTTACCCAACCCTGATTCACTGCCGTCCACAAAGAGGCTTGAGCAATCACTGGACACCTGTGGTTAGGAGAGGGGCAGGCGACAGGTGGGTACAAATGTCATTACACCAGCAGCATATGGACATTCAGTATGTACAACACAATCAAGACTTATAATCTCTGTATGTCTCTGTATGTATTGAGTTTAAGGGGGAAATTCTCTTCGTACATGCAACTTTCACTCTGGAGTCCAGAGTAACCCACCTGTGATTGAAATGTGTCCCTTTGTCTGTGGTGTCCTCATTCAATGTTTTGTCCAATAGTTCTGAGTATGAGACTAATACTCTATATATATTTTAAAGTTTTAAGAGGGAAACACTTATTCTGTGGATAATTTTTAAATTTCATGCCCAAATAGACCTCAATGCGAGGAAGAACTGGATTGATGTATGTATCTGCCAATAGAAAGAGATTAATTTTCCAAAGGTTTTCGAGCCATGTATATATATATATATATATATATATATAAATATATATATAATAATTTACTCTAATAGGTCATATTTTACTCACTAAAGGGAACTTTTTTTTAAAGAAAAAAATATTTTATTTTACTTTCTTCGTAGTGGTTTGTCTGATTCAGTCCATATTTACCTCAAATGATCGGTTCCAAGGAGATCTAACTTGTGTTTGTCATATTTTACTGTAGATGTTCATATTTTACTCACTATGTGGGACTTTCTTCCCAAAAATCCACCTCCCAACCACAGATTATGTCCAAACTGGCTCATATGAATCCATAGAAGAAAATCTATCCTGTATATCATTATTTCACCAGCATAGTTCATTTTAGGGGGGAGCTTTTGTGGAAAATACCGTCTCTTTTCTGTTACTTCGCAACCATAAGTCCAATTTTGTATAAATATACATCATATGAATGACAAAAAGAAATCTGTCTTGTTTTATTAACAAGCTCAGAAAATAATAGTTAACTGTATTTATCTTCATTATTGAGTCACTATGGGATGTTATCTTATAGGAGACTGCTGACTTCATAGAAATAGTTAGGTTGAGTCAATATGAACTGTTTTAGATTATTAATGAGTCACATTTATTTGAGGAGTTTAATCACGGGAATTGCTTGTACAACGCAAAGAAAAAGGGGGCTTTTCAGGGATGTACCCTTGCTGTCGTGGATGACAGCATAGGTCTAGTAAAACATATCCCGATTCTTTTCATTTTTAATCTAGTCAGATGACCATGACCAAGACCAAAGTCTTGACCTCGGAAATAGTTTTAGTTGCATTGAACAGAAGAAGAATTCTTTAGGTTTATCTTTTATGTTTAAATATTTTGTTAATTTTACATTATATTAAGTTAGTTTAGTTGATTCCTTTATCCGTAACGAACCTTGATAGTGTTCTCGTTGGTAGAGTGACACGTGACCGCGGAGGTGACATCTAACACCTTCCCATCACGACTAATGGCCAGCACAATGACAGGAAGTGAGATTGGCTGGTTGGTCAGTATGGCTGTGTTGATGATTGTGTTGCTCTGATGATTAAAAATCAGAAAACACACAATCAAAAGTAATCAGATTTGATTATTCTTATAAGATAAACAATTCTACAAGAATGAATGAGTGGAAAAAATCAAAAGGAGCACCTCTGTGATGGGAGCAATCCCGAAGATGTGTCGATCAGCAAATGAGAAGATGCTCTCTGCTGCTCTGTGTGGCGACAGGATGTTACTACGCCCAGAGTACTCCACCCACCAATTAGCAGGTACCGCCATGGCAACACCGAAGCTCAGTCTCAGGCCGTCAATTGACAAACACACCACCTGTTGGAGGAGAGGGGGACTGTGGGGTGGCAAAGATCGCACAATAACGCCACAATGAAGACCTTTCTCCATGCTGTCTTTGTTCATTTACACTAAACAAAACAGCGGCAGCATAATCCCACCTCAGTGTGCGATTTTATGTCGTATGCTACCATAAGTCAGGCTAGTTTCTATGTGGACAAAGGCACTGGTGGAAATAATTGTAGTTCTGATAGATAGTCACTGTGATAAGATAAATGAACTCACTCCATTAACCTGCCTGCTGTTCAGACTATAATGAATGGCCAACACACTGAACTGAGGTGGAAACTCTTACTTATGTGCGTGCTTGAACGTGCTCTGTTTGTGGCAGAAGATGGACACCATGTCATGTTTGGAGCCTTGGCTTTTCTCCAGTGTCACCGCCCACAGTTCAGAGTTCAGAGTTCTCTGAGCCACCATGGACACCAGACCCTTCTTGACCTTCAGCCTGAAGACAAGCAGACCTTCAAAGTAAAACTACAAAACTATGTTGACGGCTTGTAGTTCTGGTGTATCTGTGCTTACCTTATCACAACTAAATCAGCACTTATGTTGGCTCTCAGGTTCACTGACACCTTGATTGACTGTCCTATCAGAACCAGGCCCCTATTATAGCGGATTACGACATGGGAGTCCAAGTTAAGCTCCTCCTTTTCCTGCCCGTTGAAACAGTTTCCTTCTTCTTTGGTTATTCGGTCCTTTCTGTCTTTCTCCTCGTCCTTCAGTGTCACTGCTTTGATATGGAAGAGCTTTCTTTGGGATGGAGCCACTCCGTCCTCCACACATCTGGAAGGATGTTGGTAGATAAGAGGAGAGTGTAATTTTTTAAAAATTTGACAGATGAGATTTCAGGGACAGCTACATACCCTTGTTGTGTCAACTCAAAGTCCTCTACTGTGTCGAAGGAGGAGTAGTAAAGCTGGATCGGGTCTCTCATGGGACCCTGCTGGTATTTCTGGGCTCGTGGCACATCCCCCATGGCGTCCCCATCAACACCTGAATGGTATCTGAATGAAGATGTTTTTATTCTCACACGGCCAGAAAGTATCATCCTCATCTGACTCATTGAGAAAAATCTATCCAAACTGTTTCAAACACATTTGTGGTCTCGGATTTGTTTTGTTACAATGACAGATTCCTCCTGTTCAAAGCCGATGGTCTTCATAGTCTCGCTGGATACAGGAAAAACCCTCAAAGGCAAAACATGTTGTAAATCATTTGTGAGTGATGATTTGAATCACATTTACTCCATCCATACCCTACTTTTCTAAATAAAGTGTAATGTTCTATTCTTTATTTGTGACTTAGTTTCAATGACAAAAATCTTCAAATTCAGAATGAACATATATTGATAAAAACAATATAGCGATATATTAGGATTGTCAAAAATAATTAATCAATTTTGTTTAATTTATTATAGGAAAAAATAACAAAACAAAAGAACTAAGGATGGCTTTTTATTTCTCATTATGACCTTTGACCTCTTATGTCACTGAACTCATTACGTGCCCAGGTGCTTAAATACTGCGGTACAACTCCAAAATTGTTACATTTGGAACTGTTCATAGGAAAACTGTTCTTCCCAATTTCTACAGGGTGGAGTTTTGGTACCATCAGAGTAATTTGAATCTTAAATATCACATCAACCCAAAGCTCTTAGCAGTGATCTCAGGGGTCAGAGCCTACACAACACCTGCAACCAGCACTGCTGTGAACAAACCCACCTCCCTGGACCAGCCATTCAACACAATCCGAGTAAATCTACCAGTGACAGATTAACCCCCTGCTGGATGAGCCAACTGACTACAGATCAGTTTTGGTAGTCAAGGACAGGGGCTTAGTTGAGTTTTTAACTTACAACCAACAAAAAGAAAAGTTGTGTGCAAAACATCCATATGACACCGAGAATTATTCTGTTGGCTTGGCAGAAGCTGAACATATTACGCTGATTTGGGGATAATTGGACTTCAGTAACCTGCAGTATACCCTAATATTATTAGTAAACAGTTTTATTAGTGTAACTTTACACATCATTAACAGTTTTATTAGTGTAACTTTACACATCATTAACAGTTTTATTAGTGTAACTTTACACATCATTAACAGTGATTGGAACCTTCAGTCTATTACATAAACCAGCTGTATTTAAGGGTAGAAGTGTACGTGAACCGTGAAAAATAATGCTCTGAACATATAGTATATAATTTATGCTGACTTTTAACCCCCTGGAATCTGAGCCAAGTTCGACATTTATCGTAACCCTAAAAGCTTAGCTTTATAAATCACATTAAATAATGTAAAATATGCCGATATTAATTGTATATTTTTTGGAGCACAACATCATACTTAAACATACAGTATTAGCAAATTGGACCCTTAAATGGGTTATAGGGTTAGTGATCATGCCAGCATGATCTTTGGACCGACAGTATTAAAGTTTAAAAAAAATCTGAATTATCATTGATTTCCCAATATACCAAAATCCATTTGAATTGAACCAATTCAAATTATATTGAAGTATTTGATCAATTTTGATTTATTATGATTTAGTACTAATTACAAATCATGTCATTAACTAATATAAATATTTCATATATTTCAAATGAAACCAGAAACTAATGCTAACGTTAAGATCTCACTTCAGTGAAGAAGAACTTTCACCCTGACGGCTGGAGAAGTAGCTGTGCCGTCTGCCCCGCTGCCTCTCCCTCTTCTGCAGCCGACGGTGAGGTTGGCCGCTTGCGTGCCTCTTGGCCATATCCTGATGAGTCTGGCTGTTGTGCTGATACTTAAACCAGTCACTGGGCAGCGTCAGAGTGACCACACACAGCCCCAGTGGAGGCTGGGAAACACAAAGAATGATGGACAGGTGTGAAGAAGAATGAAGAAGAGTGAGGTGAATGAGTGAGGAAGACCAAGACAGAATCTGTGACTGACCACTGGGATACAGGAGGCCTTGTGCTCCTCTGTCTCCTTGAAGGCGTGCAGGGTGACACAGGTCCCTGGGGTGCTGGTGTCGCCACGCTTGTGGAAAAGTATCCTCACCCTGAACCTTTCCTGTCCTCTCTCATCCCACTCTCTCTCCACATGCTCTGAGAGGAGGGAGGCGCACAGAGGGGGAGAAAGAGGGAGGACAGGCTCTGATATGAGCTGTGGAAAGAAGAAAGGCAGGTGTTGAGCTAAATCCTCTTCAGTCAACGCAGACACAAGTCTCATATGTCCTCTCACCTGCGTAACCGAGTAGGGGCCAAAAGAAGCCTGCAGGCCCATCCTGGGGGCCTGGCTGAGCGGGGGCACCATGAACAGGCTCTGGGAGGAGGAGAAGGGACTGGAGTTGGAGAAAAGAGGGCCTAGCTCTGCGTGGGACAGAGGGAGGAATTGCCAGGGATGGGGTATGACCGACATGTGAACTGGAAGGGAAAGAGGAGGAGGAGGCTGTGGGAGGGATGGAGGGACTGAGGGTATGAAAAGAAGGAGAGAAAAGAGGTGTGGCACACGTTTTTTAGTAATTCAGGAGAAGAGCTATGAAAACATAGCAGCATAAAGGAGTACTGTGTATGGATATTTCTGACGGTACTGCTCTGAATGAGTCTGTGCAGATTGTTTTTTTTATTTATCTGAAAGTTTCTCTGCTTGTCTTTAATAAGAAGGAAATCTGAAGACCTCCAGGTGACAAACACTGATAATGGACCCCTTAGATATCTCTAACCTAATCAGAGGTTAGAGATATCTTATGTCCAGTGATTAAACTGAAGAATGAACATTCCTCTCATATTCAAAGAGAAACAGGAAATACTGCACGTTAAATAAAGATACCTGGTTTGATAAATATTTTAGACACAGCGGGTCTTTGAAAGCAGATGTCTTGTAAAGTCTCTTTGCACCAAAAATAAGTAATGCCTTTAAAGAACCCTAAAATGTGAATCTTTCTTTTCTTTTCCATTTTGTTTAGTAGATAACGACCTTGTATGAAAGTAACTTCATTCTCTTCTTTATTGTGTCAATAAATAGATAATAGAAGTATTAATAGTAGAGGGATTTACTGTGAGAAAGTCAACCGGGTTAAAGTTATACTCTGTTACATTAAAATACTTTGAGTTAGCAGAGGTTCTATTATATTATTTAATAATAAAGAGTAACACCAGTCATAATTAAAAGTGTGTTTCAGTTGAAGAACCCAGGGCGCTGTATCTCATATATATACATATATATATATATATATGTATATATGTATATATATTTCTCAGTTATGAGCCCTATCTCCGTTTTGCTCATATTGGGAATATGGTGTTTACATGGAACACAGAAAAATCTGGTTACATATATTCTTGTGTACATGATAAATACAAATGGCCTTTGATGTTTACAATGCAACAGTTTAATCTGATATTTTCATAACTAATAGTTTAAAGGACCAGTGTGTAATATCTACAAGCATCTAGTGGTGAAGTTGTGAACCTTTAATGGACCCCGCCATCACAGGGAAGAAAGTATGAAGACCAGACTCATGAAACTGTTGAGAGGTCGACTGGAGGGCTCATCCTGGTTCGCTACTGGAAAATCAGTTTGGATAAGGAGGAGGAGAGAGGGCACAGCAAGCACCCGGTCCCAAAACCTTTTTAAGCTGACCTGGAACCGATCACGTTGGACCCATCATTCTAGGCTACTGTAAAAACATGGCAGAGTCCATGGAAGAGGACTCACTCCCTCTGTAGATATAAAATACTCTTTCTATGCTAATTCTTAAAAAACATCAAATCTTCTGCTGATTATACACAAACAGAATCATAGTTATGTATAGTAACACCATTTAATGCCCCCTGGGGGCATACTAGTCATACACTAAAAAAAACCCAACTGGCCAACTTTTAACAGTCTGTAAAGCTCTACTTCAAGCTCCCTCTGAGTTTCCAAGGTCCTGATCCTATCTCTGAGCTGGGCCCAGTTTGACCATTTGTCCACGATCTCAACCTTTCGGTCACAACTCGGAGCTTGTAACCAAAGGTCAGAGATGGAATGTAGATCTAATGGTAAGCTGAGGGCTTTGCATTGCAGGTGAACTGTCTCTTCACCAGAATGGACTGATACAATACCTTTGTTTCTGCTCATGCCTCACCAAACCACCTGAACATTTCACGATCCATCAAGACCCCAACATATCAAAACTACAACTTCCGGAGAAAAAACAGAAAACCATGGCCGAACTGACTCATGACAACTGCTTCACATTCCTCTGCAGAAGATCACGGATAGATGAAGAAAACCGATCCACATCATCCGCAAAGAGCAGAAACATAATTCTAACCAACCTAATCGACTCTGTGAAACATCTAAATGAAATAATACCGAGGGATTGTTGAGCGTTTCTTCTTGTCATTGCTTCAGTGACATCACTGGTTCGCTGTCATGTTCCGTATTCATCTGGTCAACTTCAGAACGGGGCTATGATGATATTGAAAAGAATTGACGTGCCAGAATTCGCTGGCCGTTGTCCTGGAGTATCTCAGATGCCACTGTAGATGTTATGTGTTGTTCTGTACCTCCATGTTTGATCGTGTCAAAATGTATCTACAGTCTGAACCCGTCATAAAGAGAAAAAGTGCATGGTGGAAAATAGTTCGACAGAATTCAGGAGTTGGAATGAACAAATACAAGAATGCTGATGTCTCGCAAAAAAGTCCATTCTCTACTGTCACTCAAACCAAACATCACAGAAAAGACTCACGTTCTATGATGATCCAAAAGAGCAGCAGCCTGATGACTCCTCTTTTGCCCCACCACACAGCGGTCCGACTGAGATCTGCCATCCCTCCTGACCTGAAACAGCACCGCGTGACCAGTGGGCTCAGAAGTACATCCGTAGGACATGAATACATTTCAAATACTAATCCAGTATAAAAATAATGTTATCATATGTGGGAAATGTTGAAATGTAATGTAATGTCCATTGTTTGTTTATGTTTGTTTGTTTGTTTTAGCTTTTAGATACTCAGCAATTGTTTGGGGAGGTAGAAATCCGGCCCAACGAGCATTTCAATCAACTTACAATGTACAAAAATTACAAGATGACATTTCCATAAGATAAGACAGGATAATACTTTACTTATCCCACTTGGGGATTAGATCTAACACACAACTCAGTCTGATCTGGATCCACCTAATATTCCAGACTTAGCGATCCAGAATGTTTAAATTTATGAGCCTCATTGAAAACACCTTTTTACCCTTGTTTTTTTATTTGGTCGTTTTTTTTGGTTAGATATTTGTGTATTTTGATTTAGTGAAAAGGTGACGAGATGCCGAGATGGATCCAGGTCAGGCTGCGGTAAATCAACCAATTTATATTTTAGGATTTTCTTTTTTTTTTCACTTTTCTGAACACAGAGTTCTAATCTGATTTTTGAACATTGAATGAGGTTTTTAGAATTTTATTTTAATAATACGTACATCTCTCCTAGTTTCTTATATCTTTGTTTACATGGCACCGACTCATGCAGCCCTTTTCAGTCACATCAGCACTTAAAAAACACAAGCAGGAAGTTGTCTGGTAAATCTCACCAGTGGCACACGGAACCATCTTCCTCTTCTTCATCTTTCGGCTGCTCCCTTTCGGGGTTGCCACATCGGATCTTCCGTTTCCTTCCATAATTACGGCTTCACCCTGGTAACAGTATCAGTGGTGTTCGTTGTCAACCTGGGCCCTGACCGATCCAGTTTGGAAATAAGTTTTCCCAACTAAGTTTTCTGTTCCTCAGCTCTGACCATTTATCCGGGCTTGGGCCCAACACTAGATCTACACTAAGTTGTGACCCCCTTCATGGCTGGGTTAGTTGCACACGTTACCGTAATCAAAATTCCAGAAGAGATGATGAAGACGGTGAACGAACTACATAAATCTGGGAAGGGTTACTATTTCTAAGGCTCTGGGACTCTACAGATCCACAGTGACACACTATCTACAAAGGGAGAGACCTGGAACTATAGTGAACCTTCATAGATGTGGTCAACCCTCAGAAATTGGTCCAGAAGCACGGAGAAGACTCAATCAGGAGGCCCCAAAGGATCCAGAAGAACATCCAACCAACTGCAGTTCTCTCACCTCAATTAAGGTCAGAGCTCCACTAAATACCCCGCTAAATCCAAAGACAGATGCAATAGGTGGCATTCATGGAAGATCGGTGAGGAGAAAGTGGTGAGCAAGAGGAACATTATCGCTCTCTTTATTTTTGCCACTAAACACCTTGATTACCCTCAGATCCTCTGGGAGAAGACAGCGGTCCCATCACATCTGGTGTAAAGCAGACACAGCATTCCACAAAAGAACATTAGACCTATACCTGGCCTGTTGTGAAGATGCTTTATGCATCGGGGTCAGGATGACTCGCCATAATTGAGGGAAACATGTATTTTGCCTTCTAACAGAACATTCTCCAGCAGAATATCAGTTCATCCATCGGTGTACTGAAGCTCAAGATTTTTCTGGGTCATGCAGCAAGACATGATCCAAATCAGAAAAATAAGTCCACATCTGAGTAGGTCCAAAGGAATAAAATTAAAGTTTCGGGATGGTTTAGTCAAAATCTGGACCTGAACCCCGTCGAGATGCTGTGGTGGGACATTAGAAGATCAGTTCATGCTCACAATCCTTCGAGTTGGAGTATTTCGTTGCAGATGTCGCTAATGAAGGTGGATCAACTTCAGGGGGTTGAACACTTTTTCCCACTGTTGATTTAGGAATTGCATTACATTCTTGCCTTATTGTGTGAATTGATTTAAACATTGCATTTCGTTCTTATTCAGGTCCTTTTATGTAAAGGTTTTTTTTTTTTTTAGATCTGACAAGATTTAGTCTGAGATAAAGGTCAATCATGATCTTCGTTAGAACGACTGTGGTCACCTCCAAGAGCAGTGAGCGTATTTGCGGTTACACAACTGTCTCTCTCTGAACACACAGAAAACGTACATTCACACAGAAACGACTCAGCTGGTGGAAGGAGACTGAATTCACACTCTATAAAAGACCACAGCACAACACTCAGCTAATCATACACAATGTGTGTGTGTGTGTGTGTGTGTGTGTGTGTGTGTGTGTGTGTGTTTGTGCTGTGTTCATGTTCCTACCTGTTTTTGTTTATTTTAGCTCCAGATTACATCCTGTCTTCGTCGTGTCCTTGAATACAGGTTTTTAAAATACTTGATGGTAAAAACTCCTCAAAAATAGATGAAAGTAAACAACCACAGGCTATTTTTATTTATTTTTTGTCTCTCCTGTTGTGCTTTGCTGGTCTGCTGCCGCTATAAACCTCCTCAGTCTCTCCCTTCCCTCCCTCTCTATGACAGATTATTTACAGTATAAAAGGGTGAATAATCCTCCTCTCTCTGCTCCGTCCCTCCTCCCCTCCCTCCACTTAAATCTCAGTTTTATCCTCTATGGATGAAGTGAGTGGTTCCGTCCCGTTTCATTTTCAGAACAGAACTCCGAACCTGTTAAATATTTTTTCCATGAAACTTTCTACTCATAACAACCAAGTACTGAATTGGTTCCTTTTGTAATTTTGCGATTTTTTGTCATTTTGATTGTTTCCATGGTTACTGTTTGAATGTAGGGTCATTCTGTGAGTGGGATTTATCTCCATTAAAGGTTTCTGGGACAAAACCTCCAAAACTGTCATGAATCATGAACCGAGGAGTTGAATTTTATAGGAATTTTCTTTACGTGGCAGGATAGACAGCAGTGTAAGATCTAGCCTCTCTTTCTTTCTGCATGCTGGAGATAACGGAGTGAGGAAGCACCCCCAAAGCACCCACGGCAAACACACAGGTAATAACTGACCTGACGCATGACAAATGCAATGATGGATGATGTGTTTCCTCCTAAATACATCAATGTTTGAAATAATCTAGAACATCTGCTAAAAAACATAAGAATAAGCCACTGCAGATAGCAGTGATCTTCACATTAGTGATAGTATCACAGTATAGAATGATTTATATATGCTCACACAGTTTTATATGAATTGATGTTTGAATAATGTCTGGTTTAAGGTGTACTGCAGCAATTCCATGAATGCCCAGATTGGTATTTAAATTTTGAGGGTTTTTTTACACCGATATTGTGCATTACTGTGCTGCCATAGTCGTCTTAAACATACAGTGTGTGAAAAAATATTAGATCCTCCCCATCCCCTCATGATTTATTTTATTTTGAAAGAAGTTACAGGTCTGAATGATTTTATATGTATTTGTAGGTTTGCAGACAAACATGTAGATATTATGTACGTATGTTGACTGAATAAAGACAAAACGGAAAAAAGAAACTGAAACTCAAACATTAGAAATAGCTTTGTAACTCTTCCCAGACTGATGTATTTCCATCTCCTTCTTCATAATCTCTTCTGACATTTCTTTTTGAATTTGGCATAGTGTGCTACTGGTGAGACCTACCATAACTTCCTCCCTCGGATATTGGTCTATAGAAGTGATGGTGTGATTGACAGGTCTGGTAGAAAAAACAGTCATTAATGCAGTTTTGTGTGTGTGTGTGTGTGATCTGTGTGTGTGTGTATTCTTGACATCTGGGTGTGTGAGTGTGTGCGTGATATCTGTGTATGTTTGTTTGTGTGTGTGAGCATGTGCATGACATCTGGGTGTGTGAGCGTGTGCGTGACATCCGTGTGTGAGGGTGTGCGTGACATCTGGGTGTTGTGTGTGTGTGAGACATCTGTGAGTGTGTGTGTGTGTGTGTGTGTGTGTGTACTTGCAGTGAGAGCAGCAGAAGGGGATTAAAGGACAATGGATCTGACACTGGGAGACGAGCTTAACTCAGGAGAGAGAAAGAAAATATGCATCAGAATTTCACCAAACAGACCTCCACCTACTCTCACTGCATTCCATACTTTCAAGTCGATCCTCATTTACATTATATTAACTTGGATTACATTCATAGTGATGAGCTCTCCTGGAAATGATGGTGTTTTTCAACAGAAAATGTCTTAACAATTTTCAGAGCTACAAGACTGTGGGTCCGTCCATCCATTCATTATTCAGTTACAGGCAATAAATAAATATAGAACTGTTAAAAAAAAATCATATTTTGAAACAAAATCAAGGTACTTGTTGGACTCTTATCTTACCAATTCTCTTCCTCAAAGTAAACAACTACAGTATTTATGATAAGCTGAAGCAGGAATAGGGGAGGTGATGGACTTTTATAATGTCTCGTAATAGCTTTACTGTCGCAATTAAATGCAGTTTTTCTTTAAATTCCACTTATAAACACGTGACAAGAAAAAGTACAACAATTACATTGCCCGGGGGTGTAAATCAACCAATTTACATTTTACGACATATTAAAAAAAGATTCCATTTTCATTGTATACTTTCCAGAAATTTTAAGAACGATGATGCAATCACTGACAGCAGTACTGACAGTAAAGTCATGCGACTGTATGGTACTAAAAACAGAAAATTGATCTTGATGTTTATAGATGTCAAACACACCATTAATTATTTGTTAGATTAAATAATACATGCACATGGCACATGTTCCATTAGATAATTTTAGCGGGTGACCTCTGCTGGTCGGAAAGCCGCTGATTGATAAAGAGGAAGAATAAGATGTATTTTTGGGGTTAATATTTCAGTTCAGTCGGTGAGGATACTTTTTATACAGATGTTATTTGTCTGAGTCCTTAATCATTTACTAATGAGTGGTGTGGCGCTGAACAAGAGCAAATTCTTAAAAAGGGAGACAGAGAACAATTGAGATTGGAGAAGCCAAAATAGGCCCGACTTATTTTCTTCTAGCCTGAAGCTCCATCGGTGAATGGAACGGCAACCAAAACATGGAAGCCCTAGATGAGTAGCATCTAAGTTTCAACGTTTTTTCTGTATGATTATCAGTAGTGCTGTGTGAAGCTGCCTGAAAACAACCTTGAATCCAGATTAAAGCAAAAAAAAACTAAAGGTCTAGGAAGGACAAATGTGTGTTTGAATAATTAAACCATAGGGATCAAAATAAAAAAAACCTCCGTAATGTATTGATTGTAAACTAAGAGGGGAAATTATTGACTATTTTACAAATGAAAGTGCAAAATTTTTCAAAAAATAGATTTGTCCCAACTGGTTGCCGTAGTAATAATTTAAATAGTTCTAACCTATGAAACTTCCCATAAATTACCCAAAATATATGGTATGAAACTATTTTTTAAATTCTTTATATCTCACACACTGTTGAGGACATTATTATATTATAATTACCTCTAAATATTTCCTGGTGTTGAGGGGAGGAGAGTGTCCAGTTTGGGGAGCTAAGAATTGCCTCTCTTCTCTTTGTTGATGATGTGGTTCTGTTGACTTCATCTGTCTGTGATCCTTAGCAGCACTGGAACGGTTTTCCGCTGAGTGTGAAGCAAAGCATTCAAACGCTCATGCTTTAAAGGTAGTTTGGGGAGTTTGGATAACCGGAGAGGGCTGGGAGCAGAATCATGGAAGAGAGGGTTGTTTGGGCTTCCATTAGGAGGTTCTATGGGCAAGTCCAACTGGGAGGAAGCTCAGAACTCACTGGAGGGATCACATATTCTTATCCAGCATGGAACTCCCATCCAGGAGGAACTGGAAAGTGTTGCATGACCTTTACACAGAATGGATGGTTGGAAAAAAAGTTTTCAGGTCACTACCTTGGCTGATGAGTGTCTCAGCCGATCTCCGACTATTTCCCCCAATTTATTCAAATCATCCCTGAATTCAGTGTTGACCAACAGGGCTGCAAACCACAAAATAGTTTGATGATATGAAATGGATGTGAAACTATCATTCACTATTGAATTCATCCTTTTTAAAAAACAAAAGAAAACAAAAAACAGCAATAGAGGCGGGTAAATACGCAGATTACTATCGTGTCTGAGGTTATGCCATCCTCAACCCCAGCCTATTTTCCACATTAAATAATGTTTAACATGCTAATCTTAGGTATCTTTTGGCAGCACAACATGACCAAAATGACCTGACAAGATTTATTTACTTTAACATACAGCATTCACATACTCAAACCCAAAAACATGCTGTATTAGGGTTTATGCTGGTGTGACCTACGACCCCAGAGAGCTAAAAATGTCCTCAGCCTAATCTACCTCTTCTTATGTTTTTCCTTTATCATTGGACATGTATTAATCTGCTTGTACATTCCATATTTCTCTCTTTCTTCTCCTCCTACTCCTCCATATTATCCCCCGTGTCAATCCCTTGTTGGATAATCTGCAGCTGTAATCTGCTGTCATCTGTCATTGTTTCTCTGGATGGGACATTTGCAATGAGGCCAGATTATCATCTTATACCCTGACCTGAGCAGGGAAGGACGGGGCACTATACACCCACTCATACATAGAAGGACACACACACACACACAGACACACACACACACACACACACACACACACTGACTGAGTAACTTTATGCTGAGCAAACCACAGCACGCAAAGGACAGTATGACATGAGGATATAACAGGGTCCCTGTCTTTCTGTGTTTGCGTGTGTGTGTGGACCACATTATATTACACTGTCATATCAGCACAATGTTTTGCATGCATTTAGCACACGCATTGAAAAGCTTTTTTCTTGGGAAATGAGTCTTCTCTTATGGCTATGAATAAAACCAGCCTCATTAAGCATGTTTTGCATTAGAATCTCATTTAAGGAACTATATTAGATTTTTATCTCAGCAAGAGGTTGTAGACAGCATAGCCAGACATACAATAATTATCACATTTGTTCCATAATTACCGTATTTGTACAATAATTACAATAATAATGCCACCCTCTGTATGAGAAAACTCCCAGAATGTATGATCATTTCACCATTTTTATACCACTTAGTTTTGAATTATCAATTTTTTTTTTTTTTCAATAAAAATTTCGTAGAGTCGTCCAGTGGTTCAGTCGGCAATGCCAGGAGTTGCTCTGTAATTGCTGCTACCCATAATGCTTCGCACCCACTGCGCAGCGGCCCATGAAGCTTCTTCATCGTCTGCTGGGTCGGTGGTTCGATCCCTAGATCCTGCGGTCAGCATGTCGTACTATCCTTGAGCAAGATACTGAACCCCAACTTGCTCCCAATGGCTGTTCCATTGGTGTGTGAATAATGATTTGAATGGTTACCGCCTTGCTATGTCAGTTTGTCCATTTGCGACAGCAGCGCTCTCTGCATCCAACACTTCCTGGATCTCTTGGACCTTTTTGACATTTGCAGGACCTGCGGTTTGTCCTCCAAGCAGCATTGTTGATCTTGTTTCCACCTGTCTTCAATAAGAACATCAACATTCTTACAGTGTGACGTTTCTTTTTCATTCTCCCTTCTGGTAACTGACATCATCAGTCAGTAGACACTGACATTAATCTATGTGCTTTTCCGCGGCTGCGTATGGCCAGTAGCGGGTGTTGCATGAGGCCCGCACATGTTGCAACATATTTCGAGTAGGTTGTTATTCATGAAGGGAAATTAGCACAGAACGTGTGTGTGTGTGTGTCTACTGTTTCATAAATCAGAACACTTGTGTACGCGTGCACTTCCTGTGTTTCGTCGGTAAGGCACCTTACGACGTGAATCCTAGCCGCAGCTTTAAAAACGCGGTTCCTAAATCAGATGATGGTTGTTAGGAACTTTGGCGGGAGCAGTGTTACGGGGCCAAGGCCCAATATAGGCAGAGGCAGAGCAGGAGCAGTTTTCACGATTTAATCCAAAACTGTCAAACAGTCCAGGGTCTAAAAACAATCCAAGTTTGAAACCATGAAAATCCACAAGATAATCCAGTAAGAAAATACTCACCAGGAGCAATGAGGAAAACGCTGGACCGTGTGACGAGAAACACCCACCACGAACAGAGGACAGACAGACACAGACAAGAGACACTGGGATAACGGGACAGTGAGACACAGCTGGAGGGAGAACATAGGGTGAAAGTGATGAACAATCAGACATGAGGAGAACCAAAACAACACAGGAGAGACAAACCAGGAGAAGAGGAGGCACAAGTGAAACACCGAAAGACAACACTACACAAGAGGCATAAAAAATAAAACACAAGAACTAAACAGAGGGGAAAAGAGTATAAACACATCTCAAGGAAACAATACAGGAAATGTAAAGTTAACGGAACAAGATTAAACAAAACTTTCAAAATAAAACAGGAAGTGACAGAGTCAAGTGAGTCATTTATGGTCACCATTTGTCATGTTTTGATATTTTTGGGGTATCTGTACAGTTTTAAATGAAGGCATTGTTTTTTACCGCCATTCTTTTGATAGTTTTACACAAAAACGATATTTTTAGGAAAAACAACATGTTGTGCAAAACATAATAAACAACATTCAATGCAAATGGTCTACAAAAAAAGGTCTATGGTTGCGGAGAGAGAGGACATGGGGTTGGTCGGTGTGATAGAGGAAGATGCCGAGGAAAGAGCAAGATAGAAACAGAGGCTCCACTGTGATGATCCAGAAAGGGAAACTGCCGAAAGAAGAAGGAAATGCCCCTCAACGCCAACGTTGCATTTTGAATAACCTGATCACCTGGTTTAGAGAAACCTCAGATAGTTCCTGGTTGTATTTATTATATTTTTCCATCTTCTGCAAAGTACTGCAGAAGTACTCGAGTACTAGCAGTGCGCTTAATTCTCCCCACCATATAATGTTCCTTCTCACGGGGTGGGATGTTCACCGTCTCGAAGCCCCACTTTAGTTCTGCACCCTGCATGACCTGAATTCATCACGCAGGAGGCAACAAAGTAAATGTGGGAGGAAGAAAAAGCACAAAAGTCGACAAAAGGGAAGAGATGACTGAAAATAATGAGGAAGGATTGGAGGAAACATGAGAGAAGACAGAGAGAGACTGTAGGAGACGGGGCAAGATTTAGATTATTACAGAAATAGCACAAACAGGATGTTGGTGTCAACGGCAGAGGAAACCACATCTCTGAACTTGGTAACCAGATTCATCATTCACTCACTCTCTCTTTCTCTTCTCTACCTGTCTTCAGAACCAATATTTTCCGTTCACTGAGTTCTTCAAACACAACCAATCAGCTTCAAACACAGCTTAGATTACTTTTTTAACTACAAGGTCACGTGGTAGAGCGTCTGTCAAGGCCCAAAGGTTTTCACCTACAGAAATCCGGTGGATGTAGAACAATGGGGCAGATATTGAAGATATTGTCTTCCAGAAGAGTGAGAATTTCTTTGTCCCCAAAAGTTAATCACCTGCTCCATCTCTGACAGCGTTTAAGGGGGAAATCCATCAAAACCAACAAAGAAACCAAGAATCAGCGTTTTCTTTTCCACTTGTTGAATCTATTATGAGATTTTTCTACAAATCAGTCCAAAATGAATTCATTTGAGAAATATGTCCTTATTTAATTAAAGAAACATTCCAACATTTTGCAGTCTAGTCTCAAACAGTGACAGCGGAAAGACAATGGGGATTTCTCCCTGAAGCCGAGGTAGCTAGGCTTCCTCCGTTTTTCCAGGTGTCATTTTAATTTAAAAAAAGATTATTTTGTACAGTAGCTCCTACTTTCATCTCAGTACCATTTCAATCAATCAATCAATCTTTATTTATTTATATAGCGACAATTCCCAACAACAGTTTGTCTGAAGGCGCTTTCCAGAAAGAGCAGGTCTAGACCACACTCTTTATATAACTATTCGATTCATTTCTAACTTAGTTACTTACTTACTGTATACGATGAGTGAAACAGCGCTGCTTTAACTGTGGTAAACATGTGGTTGTCCTCCTACTGCAGACCGTCACACGCTTATGGAGTTGGCCTGTTTCTGAAACACTCGTGAAACGATTATCCAATCAGACGAGGCTACAAAGTCCCTGTGCTGGAGCTAAAAAACTGATAACACAGATGCACATGTAGAACAGTCACTCAAACCATGGTGATTGTTCAGGAAAGAGCTCCATTGCTAACTGCATAAAATACAGTGAGGGTGAAAGAGAGTGTTTACCCCCAAAAATGTAAAAAAGTTTTTTTAATTTGAATTGTTTATGTAAAACATATCTTGCAGTAAGTTTAATTAGGCATATTTGACTGGCTCTGGTTTCAGTTTTAATTTTATTCAATAAAAGTGTAGCCAAAATCCGAACGCAGGAACATCAAATGATATCACATTGTTATGATTTTTGAAAATGTCTTTAATTAGTAGTTCCTCAATAAATCAGCATAAAAAATACAGTCCGGAAATAGTCACATGTGAAGAAAGATGATGATGATGATGATGATGATGATGATGATGATTTGAAGAAAAGGCAGATCAGAAGTTGGAGCCGCTGTTCCTGTTGGAGGAAGGCTCTCTGCTGTCACTGACCACAAGACGCTCTAGAGCTGATGTTACAACAGACCACCATTAGAACGAGGCTGCAGGAGTTGAGAGTTAAATATGTCTACATTGCTGTGAAAGGGAAGTATCGGACCCCCTACGATTAATTGTATTTTGTTATTATCTTATCTTATAATTAAAAGCCTGACACATAAAACAAAATACAAGATAAAACAACCTTAGTTAAAACAAATGAGTCTCTGTCTCTGTCTTTGTCTCTGTCTCTGTCTCTGTCTTTGTCTCTCTCTGTCTCTGTCTCTCTGTCTCTCTCTCTCTGTCTCTCTGTCTCTCTCTGTCTCTGTCTCTGTCTCTCTCTCTCTGTCTCTGTCTCTCTCTCTCTGTCTCTGTCTCTGTCTCTCTCTGTCTCTCTCTCTCTCTCTCTCTCTCTCTCTCTCTCTCTCTTTCCATTCATCTAGTTCTTTCATGGTGCTGGTTTACACACCCTACACCTCCCATCTCCACCCAGTCCTCTCAGATCCATCAGCCTCATCATTCATCAGCTTCAGAAGAGTCATCAGCCACCAACACCAGTATCCAGACTCCAAATGGGGGTATATGCCTTGCTGCTGCTCAGGGTGGAGAACCTTCGGTCACAACCTCCCTGAAGAGTCTCAGCACCAAAGACTTTCTAATTGACTCAATTCATCTTTTCTTCATTTTCAATCGTCTCTGACTGAACTGACACCAACTGGACGTCTGAAAACCTATTTGCGCAACCTTGGAAACATCCCCCCCCAAAATAAATACCTAACTACATTAATTACTGGTGCCAGGTGGAATAGACCCAACCAGACCTGATCACCATGTGGTTTTGTGTTAAGTGAGAATGTTACATTGAGTTTGATTTGACATAATTTAGCCTGAGATACATATAAAAATACAGTAGAAGAAGTCAGCAGTGTGTGTGTGTGTGTGAGTGTGAGTGTGTCACCAGGGTACGACAGTCTATTCTCCCCATCATTGGTTTTAGTTGGAAGTTTCCCTCGATGATAAGACACTGAGATAAAGACACAAACAGATGATTGTTATCAGGAGCCAGGTCTGATCCAGGTTTCTACAGCAGAAACTTCATGAGAGTAACTTCCCCTTTAAACCAGAAGTTGAAAGTAAAAGTACACAACAATATTAAACCAATAATATTTAATATTAATATTTAATTTACAACAATTATTACAACAATTATTAACAATTATATTTAATTTAATTTACAACAAAATGTTTAGCTTGGGCATGACTGTGATATTACAAACCTTTGTATATAACTTAACCAACTTACCCAACCATATGCCTGATTATAATAATAATAATAATACATTATGTCTATACAGTACTAATCTACACAGGGAGATCTATCTTTTTATATCTTTATTTCACTATAATAGTTCATATTTTACTCATTAGAAGGAGCTTTTAGCGGGAAACACAGTTTCTCGTGCTGTGTTTAAATTGAGCTCATATGCATTTGCACAAGGAAATCTGTCTTGTTTTATCACTGAGCTCAGAAAAAATAGTTAACTATATTTATATTCATCATAGAGTCACTATGGGATCTGATATTAGAGCATATAAATGACTTCATAGTAACAGTGAGGTTGAGTCAATATGGAATGTTTGAGATATTTAATGAGCCACATTTCATTTTATGAGTACAATCAGGAGGATTTCTTTTATGAACGCAGGGGATCGGGGGATTTTGGGGGATAAACCTTGTTGGATCAGAGAATGAACAATTAAGTTTATAACTGTGACTGTATGTGTGGTGATACATTCACTCCCTTATTAGCCCCCCGTGGTTGTGTGTATGTGCGTGTGTGTGAAACTCACCACTGTGACTTTGTGTCGGTCCGATCCAGCGATTCTGCCTCCTGTCTGATACTAAAAATGCAAACACCAGGGATCAAACCACTGAAGATGCCCAGAGGTACTACAGGATAATTTACACAACAAACCCTCCTGACTCAGTATGAAAGCATTCAGAACCGGCCTGAACCTTCATGGGGCCCGATTCAGAATTTTATCTTGGGCGCCCACACTGCAACTACTCTTAATAAATGAAGTACTTTTATTGTTTGTTAATTGCTATAGTTTAGTTAAGTCATAGTTAAAAGATCATCCAAAATAAATTACATACATTTAGACATTTTCTCTTTGTCATCTTTACATTCAAAAATTCTACTTTCTCCTCAGGATCCATGTTTCCAGAGTTTCCTGGAGGCAAAAGTTGTTTGAAAAAAAATATAAAAAGCTCTCTTGTGGGACATTCCATGTGCTCCTGACTCCTGATGGGCGCCATGAGTCGCTGCTTGATAATTTATGCATCTGGTTGTGGAGAACTCACTGGGAGACATGCACCTCACTAAAATCTTTGTAGAGGATTGGATGTTGGGCTCTGTCAGATTGATGTGATTATTTTAAAGGGTCATTTCACTCAGTTTGCAGACCCACTGAAAATAACTTTTAAACTTTTTAACAGTTTTCTTCTTCTTTCTTCCTCCGGCCATTCCCTTTAGAGATCGCCACTGCAGAATATCTGTTTCCATCTTACTCTGTCCTCTCCCTCTGACTCTGTCACATCAACAAACTGCATGTCGTCTCTCACCACATCCAGAAACTTCCTTTTTTGGTATTTGCCTTTTTCCTCCTGTCTGGCAGCTCCATCTCCAGCATCCTTCTACCACTAGATCCACTATGTCTCCTCTTCTCCTGTCAAAACCATCTCAATCAAGCCTCTCCTACGTTGTCTCTAAGACCTCTAACCTGGGCTGTCCCTCTGATGATGGACAGGATTAAAGATAAGTTTGTAATTGTAAAAATTTAAAATATGTCAAAAGATGTTGTTTTTTAATCTTTGATTTATTCAATCCTATAAATAAAAATAAATAAATCCCAAGCAATTGAATAGAAAAACTGAGATTGTTCAGTTGTCAGAGCTTTCAGCAGGAAAAACGCCTGCTTGTAATTTTGGTTACCTATTCTATTCTATTCTATTCTATCCTTTGTATTTAAGACAACATTCTTTCTTGCACATAATCTGGGATTTTGTGAGTCTTAATCTGAAAATACTAAGGTTTAAGGTCAGTACTTACTGATTGCATGAAGACTTGTGTGCATTTATATAAAATGTGTGTGTGTGTTTCTGTTTGTGTGTGTGTGTTTGCTCACGTCTCTTCTGCAGGGATTTGATGGTGGGTTTGCTGAAGCGAATCAGTAACAGGACCAGCAGCATACAGGAGAGCAAAACTGTCACCACTTTATAGATCTGCAGCTGAACCTGTCGACCTGAAATCACACACACCCACACACACGCACAGACGCACAGACGCACAGACACACACACACACACACACCCACACCCACACACATGCACACATACGCACATACACAGACACACACGCCAACACACACGCGCACAGACATGCACACAAATAAACCCAATAGAATAAACAAAAATAAATACAAACAAATGAACACTGTTGAGGCAAAACAATACTAAAAACAAATAAAGAGTCTGTAAATACTGTAAACAAAGGAATGCTAAAAACTGGGTCGAGAGCAGAAAAGCCAGTGAGCGGGGATGTGGTTATGCAGACGGTGAAGTCAGAGGACTGTACAGCGTTTGGTACCTGATCAATCCTCACTCAAAAAACGCAAATATCCTGGCTGTTACTTTTCTGACAATGTAACATTTAAATTGCATAAACTAATTTCATGTTTATAAGATAAATATCATTACATCATGTAGGACTTGCATAAAGTTCTACAACTTAACTCGATCAGTCGAGCGGGCATGAACTGATAGGATCTAGTTTCCACGGTTGTTTGTCTTTATTCGATGCAAGCTCCATGGAATCTTAAGTTTTTTTTTACTTTTCCCAATGTTTGCACTCAACAGGTGTTCATTGAATTGATTTAATGAAATCATGGAAGGTATTTCCACATGACTGAATGGCAGCAATAAGCTATTCTGTCGAACCTAACTAATTGATTTTGGGTTAAATACTCCATTTAACTCAATTTAGTAGGTTCATTTTACTGTATCAAATTTAATCACAAATTGAATGTGGCTCATTAATAATCTATAAACAATAAACAATAAACATTCCTGATTAACTCAACCTATTTTCATTAAGTCAACAATATGCTTTAAGTCTCAAAGTGACTCAATAATGACGATACATACACTTCATCATTTTTTCTGAGCTCGGTAATAAACTAGATCGATTTCCTGGTATCAATTCAGATGAGCTACATGTGGAAACAATTAGACTTATGGTTGGGAAGTAATGGGTCAAAAAAAATTTGTTTTTTGCAAATGAATGGATAATGATTTGTTAATATCCCCGACTTTTCAGGGAAATAATTAGTTGCATCAACCAACAAAATAAAATTTGACCTATGCCAAGTAACCGATTATAATCATCTAAAATACAACTTTTCTGATCCAACTTAAGTAAATTAAGTTAGAACAAAATGATTGATTTATTCTGAAAGAAACACTTTAGATCACGTTCAATCACTTTCAATCTTTTTCAAACTGTTATTTCTTTTAGTTTCAGTGTCAAACGACTTCTATACTGCAAATAATAATAAGTTAACTATAATATGAAAGAAAAATGTTGGTCTCAAAATTTCCAAGTAATGTAGATCATTAACTTCAAGCTTTCCAGATAAAAAAATATTTTTTATCTTAAATGAATAACTTACTTTATTTGAAAAAAAAAAAAATTAAGGCTATTTTGGTTTGTTCATTCTGGGCCGCCTTAGAGACAGGATGGTGACAGCGAACCTGATCCTCTATAAAAGTACAAGTCCTATTCTCAGATATCAGAAAAACTGGAGTTCCTGGGGAATTAATCATATGTATGACTGGTTTGCCAATCGGGCCTACTCACTGGACCTTTAAGTTAGGATTTTTAGGCATTTCTTCACTTCTTACATTTAAAAGATTTAGTTCCGACAGATAAAAAGTACTAACAACAACCTTTCTCACACTCCCTATGCTCAGATATGAAAAAAGATATCTGGATATCCAAATTTCAACCAGCTGCATTTTTAATAATAACAGTAAGTAGATGGATTAACTTTTGGTGTGGCTACGACCAAATGATAATATTCTCATTCTGAACCAGCAACAATCAGACAGTACACCAACCTGGGCATTGGACCCTCAGTATCTCACAGCGGCCCCCCGTCACTGCTCCCCTGTCTGTTATGTGATAACCACTCAATGTGTCTCTGCCTTTGTGCCACACCGGAGCGCCGTCACAGCCTTTCTTGGTCTGACACACAAGTCTCAGTAGACTCTGGACATTCTCCTCACTGCCGTGACACACAGGTGAGGAGGAGTTGGAGAGACGGCGGAGGATCAGGTTCACATCTCCCTCACACTCGCTCGTCCATTCTACTGTGAAGACGCCCAGTGGAGGTGCCAGGCTGCTGGAGCTGGAGGTGGAGGTGGGGGCATCAGCGTCTGCTGGAGGATCACTGGAAGCCTCTATGACATTTGTTTCAGGTCTTGTTTGGTTTGGTTCTGAGGGACAGACATCATTAAGAATCAGCAGTCTTCACATCACAGAGGCTTTATCAGAGCAAGCAGTAATCAGAGGAAGGAAGTCTAGTATTTATTATTATTCCCTACATATTAACCAAATATAAAAACTTTTAACACCTTACATTCTCAAACCAAATGATTTGTTATTTGGTATCACTGCTTTGCGGTATGATTTCACTCTAAATGGAGGGAAGAATGAATCAGTGCAGATCCCATGTGACGGACAAAACCAAACAACAGACATTAAACGTGTTAGATGATAAAACAGGCAAGGTGTCACACCAAAAAAAGGTGTGACGTCTGTGTTTTATCATCTCCAGAGTTTGTTTTATCTCTAGTTGTGTTCAACATAATGATCCTACATGCTGATTATACACAATCATCCATAACATTACAACCACTGAATGGCACAGCAAATTAGATTGATTAACCCGCCACAAAGGCACCTGTCAGTGGGTGGGACACATTAGGCAGCAGGTGAACTTTTTGTTCTGAAGTTGTTGCGTTGGGAGCAGAAAAAACGTAGAAATGTTTGTTTGTTTACTTTCACCTGACTAAAGAATATATTCTTGGTCCACTCTTTATACCTCTCCTCTCTTTTTTTTTAACTTTGCTTCTTCTGTTCTAATGAATGTGTGTACTTTTACCACCTCTGATGATAATGAGTCATTTTGGACCTTTTACCCATTCACGTAAGAGCGAGGCCATATTCTTGCTGGCGTAGTTTGGGTTGTGCAGCCTCAAAGGAAGAACTGCAGACACCAACTAGTGTTGAAAAAAGTCCCCTTCATCCTCTGCATTTTCTAAAGAGCGGATAATCTGCATTTCTTTTTTAAGTTTTTCAAAAGAAGGATGATATTAAAAACGGTTGTGACCTTTATTGTGAGATGGAAATAAAACATGTTATCTCTTCAATAGATCCACTAATCATCTGGTGGGAGTCATTTTTAGTGATAATTCAAACAATCATTCCTAGCCATCAGTTAGGAATAAAGACAAAGAATAATGCAAAGAGATACATTAAGTCTTGTTGTAATATGGTAGAACCGTCACCAACAGAGATCTGTTGGTCATTTTTTTCTTAAATGACTTCAACTCGTGTCTCAATTAAAATAGGTATCTTCAACTTAAAGTAAAAACTCAATCATACTTAATTTATTTGTGCGTTACCAGTGAAAAAATTATTTTTTATAGTGTATGCGTATTATTGTCAGTCACACACTGACAATAATATATAGGTATGTAGATATTATTGGTATATTGTGTCACGTATAATGTAATTAATTAATTAAAAGGATTATTGTGAATTGATAGCGGCATGCAGTCTACTGACTCAAATATAGTCGACGTACATTTGAAAATTGAATATACGTCAGTCTGATGAAGTTGGGCCACGCGAGGAACCAATTTACTGCATACACTCCAAAAAGGTTTTTAAAATGTATTACGGTAAAAGTAAAAAAAGCAAAAAAGTAAAAAAAAAAGATGTGAATAAAAATAGTAGTAGAAAAAGGTGGCAATTTCAAAAGCAACAAAATATACTAAAAGGACTGTTCTTATATAGCGCTTTTCTAGTCCGCTGGACCACAGACAGCGCTTAACATTCTGAGCCATCATGGTTATATTACCACAAAACCTTCACACAATTCAGACACAGTTCGGTATCTTGCCCGAGGACACTTCGACATGTGGACTGCAGGGGCCGGGGATCCAACCACATAAGTGGACCGCCGCTCTACTAACTGAGCCACCATCACAATCCACCAATGGAACATGATCAATTTTAATTAGATTAGCTCAACCTTTTGATAAAGCATGTTTTGACCATTTTCAGACGTTTTTGCTTGCATCAAGTTCAAAGGTCCTCAAATGCTTTAATGTGCCAAAAAAAAAATCAGACATATCCAATAGGACTTTCTCAATAGCCATGATTAATGTCTTTCTCGATGGCCCCTTTGACCTTTGGTGTCTCCCAGGGATCCATCCTTGGCCCCTTACTCTTTAGCATATGCACACTGCCACTGGGTCGTATTATAAACAGGTTCAGTCACATTTTTCAATAAGAAATAGTGACTCAAAATGTGCTCAACCAAACCCAAACAGTAAAGCAGGACATTAGACGGTTAAAAAAAGTGGTCGTATGAAAGTAAACAGAAAAATAATTGGTATAAAAGTTGCATTATGACTGGTTCAGTATGTTTAAGTTTTGTTTTCTCGCATATCTTGTCAGGGATGTGGTGAAAGCATTTAGTGATTTATAACAAAAGTAATCAAAGTAATCAACTAGGCTACTAATAAATACCCTTTTTTGGAAATCTTAAGAATAGAATGTTCAGATATTTGTGTTTTTCATCATTGTTCTGTATAATAACGTACTCTTACCAGCAGTCACAAGAAGAAAAGCTGAGAGGATGACAACGGTTGTGAGATCCATCACAGCAACCATGACAGGAAGAGACGACACAAATCAGATCAAGACGCCAACAACAGAAAGAATGATGAGAGGAAACGGTGCAGAGGTGCAAAACTCCTCGGGCCCACCTCTCTCTCTCTCTCTCTCCCTCTCTCTGCTGCAGTCGAACACCTCATCCACTGCTGCTGCTGCTGCTGCAAGGGTGCAAGTTTCCTCCCTTCTAACCGAGCTGGGTGAAGAGAGGCAGGCAGAGTTGGAGGAGTTAAACCTCTATAATAATTGAAGAAAGAAGTAGATGTAGAGGAAGAGATGACCTCCGACCTCACCTCTTCTGGAATTTCTTCTGATTTTGCCAAATTTTGTATGTTTGGCCCACTTTTTGCACTCAAGGCTCCCTTGCGTGTTCCCTCAAAATAATAATATCCAAAGGCCAAAACTTAATTATCCTTACTTATTATCCAATAAAACAAATGTATCCGGAAAAAACCATGAACACTATCTGCTCGCCTCACGCCACGTTCGGCCACGCTCAAAAACAATAGACCTCTAAATGCAACACACTTATATCAGCCAGTCAATCTAGGAAACTTAATAATCACCAAGAAGTTTCCCTGATTGATCATTGCATCAGATTCTACTTTAACCAGGGTTCAACCCATTTTAGTTGCTGGAGGTGCATGTATATATTTTTGTCTTAGATACTAGAGGCATCGCTATGTGAGATTTAGAGGCATCTAGTGGTGAACTTCCAGATTGCAACAAAAGGAATCAACTTCAGCTCACTACTCCCTATCCAAGCCTGAAGGGAGAATCTACGGTGGCCCTCAGCTGCCATCATCTACGACCACATCCAGAAGCCGGTCAAGTGTTGATACTCTAGATATATATATTTAGGCACTGTATTCAATTATTTATTATGTAGAACTGTACAAGAATTCTCTGTTCTGCATTATGTTAGCATTTTGCAAACGGTGGGTAGCTACTGGATTGGATGCAACACAGATTGTCCTCTAAAGGCTATTGACACAAACATGGGTGCAGGACATGAAAAAAATTATGATTATAATTATAATTTTCAGGTTAATATACACTAATAAAACAGAATCATAAATATAATATCTGATCTATTCAGAGAAATCTAACGCACTGAACCTTCACATGAACAGCACTTGTGTATTTGGAAAATTAAAACGCAGTGTCTCGATTCAGATCAAGTTCTGTTTAATTATTCACAACCCCCCAAAAAAGAGACAGAAAATGAAAAAAAAAAAAAAAAGACTCTTTAACAATCCATAATCATCATAATTATCATATATACATCATCATTAGAAGAACAGATAAATCCATCCATGTTATTATCTCCCGCTGGATAGTATTAATGCTAGACTATATAAGAACAGCTCCCTTGTGCTTCTTCTCAAACACTGTGATACTATAATTAATCATTTGGAGTCCTCCGTTCAAACTAGAATAATTCATGTTTTAAAGTCGTATATGTAAAGCTTGTCATGCTCAGAGCGTTACAGGATCTTTATCTGGAACACACACGTACACACACTGCTCCGTGTGATGATCTAAAGTGAAGACAGGTGATCTACAGGTTAACAGAATGATGTCAGCATCGTACTGGAAGTAGTGCAGGAACAGGAAATCAAGGGGCCTTCGTCATGCGCTTCATGTCCCATGAGCACGTCTACACCTGACCAATCTGCACAGAGGGACCGGACCACTTCTGCTGAAGGTGAAGCATGATTGACAGGTCACACCAGAGGAGTTACTTTGTGGCAGTGGGCTGAGATGGAGCATGCAGCGTCACATGCACGGTTAGTCTGGTTTGATCCACGGATTATGTGTCATTAGGTGATGTCGGTGAACAAAGCCCTCTTCAAAAAGGGTTTAAAAAAAGGTAACTAATGTCTTATTAATCGACAATGACTATGTTTGGGAGAGCAGGTTGTGAAAAATGTCATTGACTCAGGCTTATCTTTATATTTGAATGCAGTAAAGTACATTTTTTCTCCTGTGTTAATAAATAGGATTTGGCCCAGAAGCTGGGACAGGTCCATCTCCAGCAGGAAAGGATTAACACCAGCTCTTGACCAAAACTTAGAAGACTTCCCTCAGTTGTTGACTTAAGAGGTAATGTCACATGATTAAATGAGAATCTGATCAACATGATCCAATAGGATTATGTTTTCTTGGTACCTGACAAAGGTCCGGTTTACACTAAATGTTTAAGAACACGTTTATAGTGTCTGTACTCAGGATGTGTTCATCTGACCATGTTTTGTGACAACTCAGATGAAGAAAATGGAGCAGCAACGAAATCGATTAAGAGAAATGTTAGCATGATTAAAGTATTACGCTAATGTCGTAACTCATCTAATGACCGCTCATTATACCGTCCCATCTTTGCCACTTATTTACTTGGAACATTATCAGAACCTCCTCTGATGTTGATAGTTTTGTTGTCAAAACATTTGACTCTGCACACATTGTGAATGCATAAAAGTCAACGTGAAGGACAGGTATATCCTTTGAAACGGCCAAATCTATTTGGAATATCACGCACGTGATCAAGATTCTGTTTGGTTATGATGTAAACGGGACATTTAACTCATATTTCGTCAAAATAAAGGTACTCAGTTGGAACAGGGCTACACGTGTCCCACCCATCCACAAAATATGGTGAAAATCCTACAACGTTGAGGCAAAAATAAATTGGATCCAACCCCTCAATGAATTCACTCAAAAAGTGAACGCTTCCCTGTCCCAATAATAAGCATCACAGCGTGATATTTGCATCCGTCTATATCCAACAAAACACAAATAATGATCAACAGGAAGAAGGGGCAACAGCTAGAACTGATTATCTATGAAAGCTTAAGAGAGATAATGCTCTTGGAAAAACATTTAAAAAACAAACAAACAGGGGGCCAGATGCAGAAAATTCTGTGTAGATTCTAAAATAGTGAGTATTCACAAAGAAGACTGAAACATACACAGTTGTACATTCTTCATCAGATTTATGAAAGTAAATTATACGCCCGATTCTGTTTTTGTACATTCCAGACTTGTGAAGCGGAGCATACTTTGGGATACGGTTCATTCATATTCTTTGTGTAGAGAAGGATTTGGTTATCCAATGTCTCACAACAGGGGCTACGACTGAATAACTTACAATATCATCCTGCAAAAAGAATGTTAAGCAGGGAGATGAAGTACCTTTTTCTTTTTAAAACATAATTTGAAGAAAAACTCCTATATTATTAAGAAAATTAATTAATTAATTTACAGGACAGGTTGACCAACTCTCAGGGCTAAATGCCAAAACGTTAGCAGGTTTGTTTGTTTTGCTACCTCTTTATCTGTAGGCATGGGACGTTTTAAGGAAACCCTTGTGTTTTGTGTAATCAGAACATTCAAAATGGAATTTGTATTTTTCAGCACTTGTAAAAAACATAAAAAAAAATGAACCTAGTTAAGGTATGAAAACGATTAACTAAATTAAAACATTGCCGAGAAGAAAATGTAGAACCACACAGATCTGAAATTCAAATGCATGAATATTTATTACATCTTTGTAATGTAATGTACTGCGTCATTTATACATCTGGCCCAAGAGCTTGATTTTAGCGTGTTGCCCATCCTTCCTATGACATTTGACAATCGATGGGGTTGCTGTCCAGATTGTGGTAAATACATTTTATATGATAAACAAGGGCAAAATAGGGCAAAATAGGGCAAAAACAGCATGGAGAAAATCAAAAAATGTAGGCCCGGGTCAGTTACTGCAGATTCACAGGGATGCTGCAACTCCTGATAGAACTCCTAGCTGTGAACTGAGATCGAGTCTCGAGCCTCGCAGGAAAAGGTCCCTTCAGTGATTTCCTCATTTTGTTATCTTAGCAGATCAGTGCTTTAGGGGCTGGGACCAATTTGGATCCGATTAAACCTCGTCGAGATGCAGCTCAGCTAACTGATGGTAAAAACACTGTCATAAATCGCCTCATATGCTGACATGTCATCATATGACAGTATTGGCACTTTAAAGACAAATTCCGTGACAGTGTTAGGGCACCACTGAATTCCCTCCAGTCTGCCTTTAGCTTTTTTTTTTTAAACTGTGCTGTATAGCTGCTTTTTAGATACAGAGACGGAATTAAAGTGCTCTGAGACAAGACGTAAAGAATAAATATGATTTGTTGGAGGAAATGTTACATGTAAAGATAACAACTCTGTGATACTTTAGTCTGGTTATTAATCCATGTTCAAAAAGGTGATAACTACTTTTTTAACAGTAAAAAATCTATCCCCAATGGCAATTTCTTAATGATACCATTAGAGCCGATTGATTCGTTTGAATAAACTTCTCACCACCTTTCAACAATAGAGACTTCATGTATTCTCAGTGACAGTGTGAACTCATTGAATTAAAACTAGATTCTTCTGGGGATCATTGTCAGGCTTCACTTCATGTAAGATGAGAAGGTGAAGAGAGGATGATGAAAGAGAGAAGGTGAGGACAGGGGAGTGTATGTGGAGAGGATGCAGGACACAGTGAGAACAAAGAAGAGGGACCATGTTTGCATGAGTATTAATTCAAACTGGTCTGTGAAAACTAGAGACTCCAGCAGCTATCATTGTCTCAAGTCACGTTATAATGTCACCACATGGCTCCAAACTCCCCCCACAAACAAACAATCACACTATATCCCACGGCAAACGCACTTCCAACACTTTTATTCTCATGCTCGGAGCTCAAAACACCTTCAGCAGGGATTTGCATTTGTTGCAAAACCCGTCTGGCTAACAATACACCCATCTTTAAGACAAGCAGCCAAACAGGGCATTTAAGAGAGAGAGGGCTTTAAGACTGTTTTTAAACATTAAGTAAACTAAGACCTGATGTGGAATTAAGAGTTATAATTATTGGACAGGTGGACAGTCTACGGCACAAAGCCCTTAAACTAGCTACCTGCATGTCCTAGCAGACACCTGCCTTCCAAAGCTGCAGCAGTGTACTCCCTCCCTGCCTCATTAGCGGTTTGTATTTATGGTGGAATGAGCTACATACGTGAATCAAAAACTATAAGAGTGCAAACCTGTGAAATTGAAAGATGCCCACCTGACATCTTCTAACATCTAACTGTGTTAAGGAGAGGAAATGCCCTTAAGCAAGGCATTCAAATCTGAATTGACTCTACATGGGAAAGAAACCCGTAAGTTTCTTAAAGCTGCACTAATCATAATTTTATTAAAACATCTGATCAGATGAGTGTGCGTGGAAGTTCTCTACCGTTTATTTTAAACTCATCCTTTCAATTTTTCCCCGCCAAACTCTACTCACATCAACTTCAAGTTTTTTGAAGTTAACTAGTTACTTAAACTGGATTTTTTTTCTTGGCAGTGGAGAACAAACGACGGTGTGACTCCCAAAAGAACTAATACTGTGCTTTGTCTGCTGGACATGGAAAAATTTCATCTTATCACATTATCTCATATCATTTGATCACTTTTACAAATTCTAAATATGTCCTGGGTAGTCCTGCTGTCCTTTCTGTTTGTTTTCCCGATTGAATTTTAGGGCTAGCATGCACTGTGGGTCACACATCCTGTCAATGATAACGTGTTTCAAAGCCTCTGGGGTCATTTGCTGGGTCTTTTTGGCACCTTTAAAATACTTAAAAATAAACACAATCACAGCTTGCGCAATCCTGGCACCAATCCAACATGTGACCTATTGACTCCCTCACACTATTTACTATCCTGACAACAAGGTGCCAGGAAGTGTGAAGCTATTGCAGAGAAAACAGAAAAGGAACATGGCTCACAATCAATGTTCCCATCTGTAAGTAGTAAACAATTTGGTCGACTACTACCTGGTTTGAGCGAACCTTTACGGTGATGGAAAGACAGCTAACTTCTTCTTTTAGTGAAACAAAGGAGAGGAAAAAAACACATCACTGTCAACATCCCAGGGTTCTTTGGTTGAAGGAACTAAAGGGGGTATGGATTCTTGATTCCTGGTGGTTCACCTACGCTCTGTCCACACTTAATAACCCATAATGAAAAGCCCCTGCAGCTAGGGATGGACTGGCATGAACATTGGTTCATTGTGAAAGAGTAGTCATTTTCAAATGGTTGGGGTCAACTTGAATCAGTGGGGGACAGGAAGGGCTGTCTGTTGTGTGTGACTAAAGCACGCATATGAAATACCAAGCGTCTATAGTCGCCACGCCAGTCATCATGGCAGACAGCCATGATGACTGGTGTCATCCAAGCATTTAATGAATTGGATTAAAATTAACCCAAATAAGATTTGATCATTTTATAAATGATAATGGTTGTTGCATACAGATGGGGTGAAAGCAGCAACGTGGTGAAACACTTACAAATACAGCATTCTATAAGTCTAAAGACGTGCAGCGTGTTTGACTACTTTAACAAAGCACCCGCAGGACCAGGAGTTAAGTCCGCAGTGCAGCAGAACTACAGCTCTATCAGTGGGTAAAAGAAAACAGCCCAAGTCCAAACTATTCACCGTCACTTAACGAGGGAACGTGACTCATAGAAACAGCAGAATGTCAGGTCAGTCAACAATTTTACTGTTAAAGATTTACAGCCTTCAGTACAGTCGAGTCCAGCGGGTTCAGCTAAATGGTTAGCATTGCATAAGTCATATCGTTAACTACTAGATGTCCTCCTCAGAACATTTTCTACTGAGAATCTGGCCATACCATCAAAGAAGAGCTTATTGTAACTGACAGTCCGCGAAATTGGAAATCAACTTAGTGCCTAAAGTCGACTATTTTCTGATGTTAAATACAGCAGGTGTCACATTCAGGCATTATTTTGAAAATGTACGCATCAATGCCTTTTGAATTAGAAGCCAAAGAACTTCTGACATGATGAGCTCTGCACTGCCTGAACTAAATGTAGCCAAACTCAATTTACTCTGGGAAGTTTGTCACATCTTTTTTATTGGATCAAATAATGGAAATAAGAATCGACAAGCATATTGATTAGTATCAATATGAATAAGCTGTATTCGTATTAGCATCAATAAAGTCCCAAGGAAACCCAGCCCTAGCTGCAACTCTGCTAATATTTCTGTTGCAGGTAAGCATGTGGACAAGTTCAGCTGAGAGAGTCTGCTGATGCAATACAAGAGCTGTATTATGTGAAATCCTCCACTTTCCTACATTTACTAGTTCTTGAAACTAATCCAAGACAGAAACCTTCCACAAGTTGGTTTCTCCCTGAAGACTGTGCTCATGGATGAGATCCAGACAGATTGTTGTCAGACAGCTAGTTGCACAGACATAGTGATACAGATTAGTTTTATCCTAAGGGGGAGTGCACTTGTGTGTTAATAACGACTTTCTGATTGCCAAATACGTAGCAACACTCACACACACACACACGTGAAATGGAAAAAGGAGGAGGAGCTAGGGAGCAATGCAGAGGGGGAGTAAGGTGACTGAATGAGGACAAATGTTTTAACACTTACACACAAAGCAACAACCTGAGACTAGTGTGGGGGAGTGTGTGGGTAGCAGGTAGCAAAGGGGAAAAGGAGAGAGGGAAACCCTCGGAGACTAACAAATTGATATTTCGAGAAAGAGAAATAGTGCAACTAAGATAAGTAAAGCAAGAAACCTCTTGAATCTGGGAGGATGGGAGAAAGGAAGCGGGAGGGTAGAAAAGGTAAAAAGGGTGAGAGGGCTGGAGAACAGGGAGAAGGAGAGAGAGAGCGAGAGAGAGAGAGAGACAGACAAAGGGTGAAACATTAAAGTAAGGAAGAATTGAGAAGAAGAAGGAGGAGGATCAGTAGTGCTTTCAGGAGTATGGCTGTGGAACTCCATATCCTGGTCTGTAGACTGGTCTCCCCGTTGGTGACTGAGAATTAGAGTAGGCAGGCCCGGCAGGGTAGCTGTAGCCACCGTAGCTGTAGGAGGCCGGGTAGGGCGCGGGGCCGCTCTGGGGTTGGCTGGGGGTGTACTGGCCAAATGCTGACCCTGGGTGTGGGGCAGGGAAGGAGGCCTGTACTGGGTAAGGGCAGACAGCTGAAGCTGGGGACCCAAAAGCAGGCCTGGGGCCGTGGTAGCTCCCTGTAGGAGTGAAAGATGAGCCAGAACTTGGGTATGGCGGGAACTGTGATGGGGGTTTGGTGGGGCCTGACGCTGCAGACACCGCAGGGGTAGGGTTTGGGGCGGTGACAGGGTACGGGCTGTAAGGGAGGCCGGGGGTGCTCGCTGCAGATGAGGAGGCAGATTGCGACATGGAGTTCTGCTGATTTGTCGTGGTTGCTGTTGTTGTCTGTTGATTCCATGGTGAGGGCGTGGCGGCTGGGTCCTGGCTGGCACCTACTGATGATGTCATGGTGGTCGGATTGCCTTCCCTCCTCTGTCGCAGGATTTCCTGGAGCTTCTCTATCCGCACCCGTCTTTTGTGAGCGAGGGAACGCATTGAGAGGAAACGGTCCAGGAAGGAGTCTAATGGCAGCGCACCATCTAGAAACTCATCAGCTAGAGCCTGGAGACAAAGACACACACATCAGGGTTCACGGATGCTTATTGTTGAGTATTTCTCTCCCAGCATGTCAAAATGACTGCCTCAAACCAGAGCCCGTTCAGATTGGCCCGCGTCTGTCTAACAGGTCATCAAACATACAAACTAAATAAGCTATTCATAATGAATTTGACCTGCTGGGTTGTTTGGTGCTGCCCGTTACAGGAGCGTAAGAATTCAGCAGTAGTAACATACAGAAATTGAGAAGCTATGTGCGAATGTGATGCACTTGAAAGCCAACCAAGCATGAACTAATCATGTTTGCTTACTATTGTGCTCCACTAATGGATTATACTTTACTTGTTAAGTGGCCAAGCCAAACAGGCTGCCCAAATCCATGACGCAAATACATAGGCTACCACTAAAAAGTATCCAGGATTCAGCGACTGAATGAATAAAACAATCATACACGAGCTAAATATTTCAATGGAATGTTACAAAATATTTTGTTTGTTAAAAGGATCACACAAAAAATACTTGGGAGATTTTTATTGAAATTGAGGCTTTTAAGAATGTGGCATCAGAGAATTAATTAAATACTGAGGTGGGTTTTTTTCAGTACGCATGAATGAATTGAAACATTCCTATGAAACTTTGTGTATCCAGATAAAGAATCAGAGGAGATTTTTAGATAGCAAGCTTGCGTCATACCACTCGCGCTCTTTTTACCGTTGTCAAATTCATCTAAGTTACTATCTCCACTGCTATTTCACTATACAAAATGACAATTTACTTGACACGTTGTGTAGCATTACGTTCCTAGGAAAACAGTGGTGCAGAAATCCCTTTTACCATGGAGATAATGAGGAAACCTTTATTTATATTTATTGATTACTACTACAAGAAAAATGTTCACATGTGGATGATTCAACTAATTCAGTCAAAATTGGGACAAAAAGTATTCAGGATGGTACTGCCGTCATGTCACCGGAGGAAATTAAATGCTCCAGGATATTCTGCTTCAAGTGTTAGTTTTTACTTTTGTATTGGTTTGATGAGCCTTTTAAAATCTAGTCGTTAGGGTAGCACATTGTTGACTTACCATCTGAGCTTCACTTTAGATGATAATGGTTGAGGCTTAGCTGCAATTCTGCGCCGCCCTACTTAAGCATGACTTTCGAAAAACATCAACCTAATGTTGGCTTATGTAACTGATAGCAGTGGCCGCAGACCTGATAATATGTTGCTATGAAAACAACAGCCATGGTATGGGGTATCAGGCCTTTTGAGAATTCTGGAGTTCAAGTGAAAATTTCACATTTTGGTTGTTACTATCATTCCAAGTTGATATATGGTCAATTTATATAAGAGCTGCACCGATTGCAATTTTCTTGGCCGATTTTTATAAAGTCTGACCGGCCGCTACAGATTTTGCGGATTCCGATTTGTTTTCTTGAAAGTTTTAAAACCATAATTGATAGCATACATACAATACATACAGCAGGCTCATGGCTAGCTCTGTGCTATCGATAGCTCTTTTTAAGTTTGTTGTCCCGTTTTTGGGGTTGTTCCTCCGCAGCGAATATTGTCCTTACTGGTGTTACAAATTGCAAGCTTTGTGTTTTCTTCATTCATGGTGGGAGTTTTCCAAGCGGGGCAGATGTTTGTAGCCATGGTAGGGAATGCTTAGTGTGGGTGCGACGTGAACTTTGTGCGCTACATTGGTGGAACCGGCAAGGAATCAGCCACACTGCGATTGTTCGGCCGGTCAACAATCCTATAAAAATAACCTTCCGGCTTATTTATGAAATGTCCAGCCAATCGATCGATGCACCTTTGGTTTATATCTTTACAACTGCTGGATCATAATATTTATGGCCTAATTAACAATATTTTGCCTAGACTGTCATCCAAACGTTGTAAATGAAAAAGTGAAATTTACTGGACCTCTCAGAAGAAAGTATGTTTCTGTGTGTGTGTGTTTGTGTTTGTGTGTGTGTGTTTGTGTTTATGTGCTGAAAAGGCAAGTTCTGACCTCTGACTCTGCCTCAGTTTGGCTTCCCTCTATCTGTAGTCTGGAGAAGAATGCCTCTGGAGAGACCTGACCCACAATCTCGTCTGAGAACGCATCGAGCACGGGGTGTAGAGACGCACATAAAAGGAACACAAAAACAGAGCGAATAAGACAAAAACATTGGAATTATATCACAGCAAAGCCCTGGAAAAAAAACAAACTTCAATCCCTCTAGGTGACCTCAATTAGAAACAACAAATAATAAAATATGTTTAAAGTGTCAAACGTAGAAACTATTCATTACGGTAAATGGTAAATATACAGGGTACATGTGGTGCTTCACACGTTAATGCTGCATCATGCATTATGAAAAACTCAATTTGTGCAATATGTCTGCATGACACAAAATGCTAATAGTGGTAAGATTCTCTCACCACCATGGCAGTGTTTCGTTTTTGCTGATATATCTGTGACTCCCAGAACAAATATAAAGCAGAAATGTTTAATATGGCCACGGTTGATGCCACGGGGAAATGGTGGAAATAAACACTGTTTAGATTGTTTGTGTTACTCATGGGAGTGTAGTGAGATAACTCATTTGATGCTGCAGTGACTGTAAATAATGAGTTATAGCTGAAATTGGGACTGGGGCAGTAACCGCAAAACTCCTGTCATGGGACTTTTACCACAGAGTTGAGTTCTTTACCATCACAAATGCCATTTTTTGTGTGCATTTCTTGTTTTTTTAGGTGAAAAAAAAATAGTGCTTAGTGTGTTTTACAAAATATGAACAAAATCATTTTTTAGTAATTGTTTAGTGTTTAGTAAAACAATAATTAGCCACTGAAAACAAAATGTAGGGAGATCAAACTGACGCGCTGTGTCCAATCAAGAAAATCCATCTTAATCAGCATTCAAGATTGTTTCTTGTTCTGCATTCATGTCGATGCATACAGCAATCAATAGGCCGAATATAATGTTGCCAATAGGGGCACATTTTAGCCTTGATGCTGGTAACAAGGCGAGCTACAATCCTGGATGAGGCAATATGCCACATTTATTGAAAGAGAATATCCCTCTTGTGAAGACATATTTCTGATCGAAGAATACATCTTATAACTATGATCCTGCCAAGTTTTTAGAAAACCTGTCTCTGGAGGAGGTACGCCTACAACGTCTGGCCATAAGCGACAACTTGAAGTCTCTGATGCTTTTGCAAGTGTAGTGAACTACCAGTGTAACCACAATCAGTGTCGAGAATATTACTGATTTACAAAGAAAAACATTTCAAGTTGGCTACAAATGACTATTTCTAAGATTTTGACATCACTTTTTTGCCAAATAGCCCACTCCTCAGTGATCACGTAGCATATGGGCGTCTTTTTTTGTTGATTTAGAAATGAGTCGAATGAGAGTAAATTTGTTCAGACATAAGGTATAATTTTTCCCTCTCTGTGACACAATTTACCCAATATTCACTAAATGGTAATTACAATGATCACAACATGGAAGAGACTTCTTAGGCTCTTTGAAGGATCTCTACCTCTCAGAGAGCAATGCTGTCCGTAGGTTTCTCTGACAGCCTCTAGCTGAGAATATCTCTCCACTAGCACATCCTTCTGGGAATCCAGACGAGGCTTCATGTCCAGGTTTTGCTCAGCCAGGCTGCGATTTGATGCCAGTGCCATCTCTCTCTCTAGCTGAATGTTTTGAATCTGAAGAGGGATGAGACAGACATTTAACGACAGAATTGGGGTTTTAGGGAATCTGTAAAGTTTGTGTAGAACGTAAGTACAGTGTGTTCAGAAAGTATTCAGACTCCTTCACGTTTTTCACATTTTACTTTGTTGCAGCTTTATGCTAAAATCATTTCCCCGCCCCTCAATCACCCATCCACAATATCAAGGCAAAAATGAAATTTTAGAAATCTTAGCAAATCTACTGAAAGAAAAAAGCTGACATAATATTACGTTGACCTAAATATTCAGACCCTTCGCTATGACACTTGAGATTAGGTGCCTCATATTTCTCTTGACCACGTTTGAAACGTTTCTACACTTTGATGAGTCCACCTACGCTAGATTCAACTGACTGGACATGATTTGAAAGGGACAAACCTGTCTATTTAAGACCAAACAGCTGACAACGTACATCGCACACTAACCAATACGTGAGGTCAAAGGAAGTGCCTACAGAACTCAGAGACAGGATCGTGTTGAGGCACACATCTGCGGAAGGCTACAAAACATTTCTGCTGTATTGGAGGTTTTGACAACAGTCCATCGGTTTAACAAATTGTGTCTCTTGAATTTGAGGATTTCATCATCTACAAACCGTAATATAATCAAGAGAGTCAGATAACCAGGGAAACTCAGCAGATAATGGTCGTGGGTGAAAACTAGCATTGAAGCCCTTCACCATAGACCCCTCTATGGCACAACATTGAAAACCTACATGATTTAAAGCATGTCCCTACATGAGCTCAGGAACACTTGGAAAAACTCTTGACAGTACACAGAGTTGGTCAGTGCATCTAAAAAAGTAAATTTTTAATTCTACAGTGAGAATCACAGATTTCTTTTCAAGGGTGTCCCAGATCTTTCCTGAGAGATGATAAAGCCGCACTGTTGCCTTATAACAGCTTGGCTTCCGAGTAAAAGAGTCCTGGTACTAGACTGGCCTGCTGCATCCAGACCTATCTCCATGTTGAAAATGTGTGAAGCCATATGATGTCCACAAACATGGAAACCTGGGACCATTGAGAGACTGACGTAGGATATCAAGCAAGAATCAGACAGAATGTCGCTTTAAAACTTCAATAATCAGTGTCCTCTGTTCCTTGATGCTTTCTGTGTGCTATTAATAGTTTGGAAAAAAAACTATCTTGTCTTTTTATTGCATGTAATAGCATTTAGGTTATAAAGGATTAGCAAATCAGGGCCTTCTGTATAATTGGTATTTTGCAATATGTCTCGACTTCACTGGAAATGGAAGTGTAATAAATTCAGGGCTGCATCTTAAGCTAATTGTAATTTTTTATCAGTCTGACATTTTCTAAATAAATGCCTCAGTCCACAAAAAATCCTTAATTTCCCAGATCAAAAAATTACACCTTCAAGTTTATTTTCACACTGAGCCAAGAAGCAGCCTGAAACACACTGAACAGAACCCATACGAGCACTACTTAAGTCTCCTCAGTGATAGTTTCACTTATCCGCATAAGATGGAAACTAAAGGCAAAGCAGAGCATTAAAGCTGTGAGTTAAGTCAGACTATGAGACTTTCTCCACAGTATGGCAATTTTCTGGGTCAAAGTGAGTATAATCTAGTCGTGAATATTGTTCCAATCGGGAAATTTTAGCTAACAATTCATTGTAAGAAAAATAATTGTGATTAAAATTGTAATTTTCTTCTTCCTACTATTTTTTCCTATATTTAAAAAATCCTCACCTCATTATGAAGAAGAGCCATTAACTGAATCTCTCATGTTAACATTTTTTTGCCTTAACAGCAAATGAGCTGAATGGACCAGTGGCTGTGGCAAGAGATTTAGTTTTGGCTGCTATTTTAGATGCAAAGTTGATTAATGGATTCTTCAACACAGCGGGCTCTCCATTATCATTTGTATTTTCTGTGTCACTTGTATTTTCTGACACAGAAAATACAAATGACATGGAGCAAAGGAACCACTGAACCGGATCCTTTGCTCCATACACAGACTTGCAGGTTTGGATATGTTTTCACCCAGTGGTCTAGCCATAATAATATGGTCCTTGTCAAATTGGCTTGCCTATTTTTCTTGTTTTTCCACAGTAACTTAAGCAAATGTTTACTAGCTGCTTAATATTTCACACCCACTGAAATGTGCCATTGTAACAAGATAATCCATGTTATTCTGACTTCACATGCCAGTAATTAGAAAGATATAGCAGATCTTTGCATATATTCACCAAATGGGGAGTTTAAAAAAATGAGTATGTGCTTCATTTACATTTTTTGCTCATTGAGAGTTTAACAGTCGGATGTGCTAAAACCCCATTTTAATCTCCACTCAAAGCAGACTAACAGCAACCACAATGTCATTATGAGTGCCAGGCAAACGTCAAATGGTCAAAATAGATGTTGAATGAGTGATAAAATATAACAATTCATTTTTATCCAGGTATTTTTATACTGATGAGTGAAGGCAATACTCATTGTTTTGTTACATTGGTTTAAGTTAGTTTCATAACTTTTATTTTTTTTCATAATCACACCAAATTTCTTGGATTGGTGTATTACATTTTCAAACTTTCATAAAAATGGGATTTGGGTGGTTCGTTTTGTTTTTTAGTTGCCCTGTGGGACACAATCTCTTATTGCTTTGATAATTTGTTTTATTGCCTTTATCATGATTGCAATGTCCTTCTTGTATTGTTTTCACCTCTTTTGGTTTTCAGTTAATTTGATCTTTTGGGATGTGAGGTCATCAACTTTCTTAAATTCATATTTTCTTGTGCATGTTGTGTCTTTAGACTTCTTGTTTCTAATTATTTAAACTGTGTCTTACACTTATTTGGCCTTATGGTTTTACACTCTCTGGTGATACCTTCTGACAATAGCATTTTTGCCCTGTTTTCAAAGTTCTCTGTAAACAAATGTCGTACCTATGCTATAGGAATACATTTATTATTTACTTTAATAATAATAATATTTGTTCATACATTGAACAGATATTCTTCAAATCTTACATAATTTCAAAACAAATTTCTAAATTTATACGAAAAACCTCGCAAAACCCTGAATGCCACAAATATCTCTATCGAAACTGAAACGTGAAAATTTGTTTTTACCTCGTCAGACTCCAGTGCCATTGACTCCACCCTCTCAGGGTTGTCCAGGAGCTCCTGCAGCTCTGATTGGCTGAGGTCCTGAAGCTTCTCCATTTGATTTGCCAGGATGTCTGTCCGTCATAAGAAGAACCAGGAAAAGACAGTTAAAAACAATGTTTGGGAATCGAAAGAAGCAGTAAATGGCTTACATTCTGAATTCTTATGTGCCTTTATTTGAGTAGATAACTATTAGTCTGTACTGACTTAAAAAAAACAATATTTACAACTGTAGATAAAACAAACCATTTCATCTTCTTTTTCACCCTCTTTATAAAAGAAAATCATCATATACGTCTAAGAAAACAAACATACTTATTCTAACGAAGAGAAAAATAAATGTAACATCAGTAGTGTTTGTATTAAAGTGGCTAACGGCTAGCTAGCATGTTCATGTCACATCATCGAGGTGAGTGACTGTAGGCCACAGAATTGAGCCAGCTGTTACAGAGCAGTGGGAAAGCAGGTGTGAATAAATATGAACTTACACGATGCTAGCAAACCAAACTCAACTGGATAGAGACCAGAAGTGACATCCAACACCACCGACGGATTTCAGGTGACAGCTGACGTGACACGTCCTCAGGATTTCAGACCTGCCCCAACAGAATCCCGTTTAACGCTTGTTGGTCCTCGACGCGGTATGGGTGTGTAGCTAACAACCTCCTTGGTCGAGGTCCACTTTCCCCTGACGATTCCGAGTCCAACGATGCGATGACAACAACAGTCGATTGGAACGAAATGTCAGGCACTTAGCCACCGTCAACTTCGAGGGAAGCCCACCGAATTGGCGATCAAAAACGGAGCCGTGAAAGACTTTACTTAATCCCAAGGATTAATTCCAAACGTCTTTATATTCCGGTAGTTGTTACTTTAACGACTAGACGACGGGAGTGTATAACTACGTCCAAAATCAAGAAATTGCTACATAAAAATAGGAAAGTTTGACTTCACACTGACAGACACCGCCGCCATTTTAGGAACCATCCATGTTTAATGCTTTATGGGGGTGAGTCAGACCAGACCAAAATGTTCTAAAACAATACTGTAACGTTAATGGCAGTGGGGTACCAATTAAGACTGTTAAAAGTAACGTGTGCTTGTGTATTTAGATGTTATTACATAAAAATAGCCTTTTTCTCATTTGATGCCCCTTATATGACCAGTAATGGTAGGGTCCAGCGCTCAGCTGAAGTAAGGGGAACCCGTTTGTGACGCTAATGTTCTATCTACTGCTGCCAGTGTTCCCAGCTCTCCTGTCACTGGATAACTATGTCTGCTCCTCTGCTCCAGAGGCGATGCGCCTCTCATTTCATTAGAAACCGCTGCTGAGTCACAGCTGGAGGAAACACTGGATATTCTAAATAGACAGGCAGTCTGCTTGCATGAAATACAAACATAAGATTTTTTAGCATTGTATGTCATGTGGCAGCAGCAATATTAATGTATTTTTAAAAGCAATTAACGTGCATGCCAAAATTAAAAATCTTGGATAAACGCTGATATCAGAAAATTCCTGTCCATGCACTTGTTACTGTAAAAAGACAATTAGTCCTGATGTTTATAAACTATGACCTCTATCAGACATGAATGAGGGCAAACTGACATGAAAATCACCCAAATTCATAAGTAAACTAATTGAATCAAACAAATATGAGATGCAGACCTTTTTGGTCCAACTTGCAAAGCAAGAGTGAAATGTCATTTGTTTCTGAGTGGTAATTTCTGAGGAGATGTTGAAAGATCATACCCCATTGGTAGACAAGGGTTACCCTAAATGTCCCCTCTGGGGCCTTTAAAGATCAATCCATTTTCTTTGAACTGCTTATCATGTGCAGTGACGCAGAGGACTAGAGCCTTTCCAAGCTGACACTTGGCAAGAGTTTGGGAACACCCTTGGCAGTTCATCATAGAGCTGAATAAGCATAGAGACAAACAACCAATCAATCTCACATTGACATCAACAGACTATTTATGGTCAATTCGATTTACTGATATTGTGTAGTTTTGGATTGTGGAAAGAAGCAAGTGTTCTCAAAGAAAACCCACACCATCACACGGAAAACAAAATGTAAGCTAATTAGGTTTGAAAAAATATTTTTAAATGTGATAAAATCCTTATTATCACATTTGCGTTACCAGTGTATCCATGGTAACGCACCCCCCTACCTAAAAGAACTACTCACCCCACTGACCTCAACACGATCCCTCCGTTCTACCCAGTCATACCGCCTCCTCCTTCCCCGGACTAAGCTCAGCACCATGGGTGATCGGGCTTTCTTGTCTGCTGCCCCTCGTCTGTGGAATGCCCTCCCTGACCATCTCAGGGCTCCACAGACGACTGACACATTTAAAAAAGGACTTAAAACTTTCCTTTTTAGCAGAA
>VRLP01002824.1:0-77426 GCA_009660295.1 Lophius piscatorius
CCTACCTAAAAGAACTACTCACCCCACTGACCTCAACACGATCCCTCCGTTCTACCCACTCATACCGCCTCCTCCTTCCCCGGACTAAGCTCAGCACCATGGGGGATCGGGCCTTCTGTTCTGCTGCCCCTCGTCTGTGGAATGCCCTCCCTGACCATCTGAGGGCTCCACAGACGACTGACACGTTTAAAAAAAAAGGACTTAAAACTTTCGTTTTTAGCAGAACCTATAACTTTTAATCTACATTGGTGCTTTTTGGCCATGTTTTTATATAGTTACTATATTTTTTATTGATGCTTGTATCTGCTTTTACTTATATTATTATCAATCGCCTCATGTAGTTCATTCCAGCAGGGTGTTATGAAATGTCTTTGGACTATTCCCCAGTGTCAACGTAAACACCGTCCTTGACAGATATAGAGGTAGAAGGGGGACAACATGCATAAACCACATCATACAAATTCAGTGTCCATGTTATTGTGATCTCTTAACCCTTTGCTGTTTTGCAGAGGCATCTCGGGGAAGAGATGCGGGACCATTATTGTGAAGGCAGAGGAGCTGAATAATTGCAGGGTGAGGATGGATGTACACTTCCTGATTAGTCTTTTTCTTTTTCTGATTTGTTATTTGCTCCATCACTGACTTCTTTTCTGTGGTTATCTGTCACACCGGGACTTCGGTAATAATACACTTCATAAACAAAATTCCAAATGCTTTTTCTTTTCTTTGCTATTAACTAGTAGTTGCAGCTCAGGGTTTTGATTGAGTCTGTCATTATTCTTGCTACAGAAGAATACAACAAAAAACTTTCTCCCCAACAGAATCCTCAATACACCAAAATTATAACATTTGATTATTATTGTTATGTATCACTTTTGCAGAGTAAAGTCCATTATCTTTACTAACTTTATTGCTTCGTTGTTTTGCTGATTTCACTATAGTCTCTGCCCTGTAATTTCAAACTAAATTTTGTCAGTGGATGCCAGGCCATGCATGGGGGCTTTCACCAGTTTGTTCTGACCCAGAAATTTACTTTCCTTAACAATGAAAAAATAAATGCAGAAATAATTATTAATAATTATAATAATAATTATAATTTAGAAGGGAGCTAACATCTTCACAGTTCTCATTAGTGAATGTATTTAGGAAAGAAGATTGATTAATGTCCTTCACCTCAGCTTTTATTTAATCATTAGACACAGGAACCATTTTTGTTCTTATATTATCCATTTAAAAAACAAGAAGGCTGAACAGGACTTTGGGTAACATTCTCTAATTTTATTACCAGTGGCATTCAAAGGTACAGTAATTAAAGGCTGTAGATGTCATTGTATATCAATCTCTAACTGCATTCTCGTCCTTGTCCTCTCTGCTTATTAGGAATCGGTGATGATGCAGTTCTGTGGGAACAAGCTGGACAAAAAGGATTTCTTTGGAAAATCGGACCCATTTCTGGTCTTCTACAGGAGCAATGAGGACGGCACGTGAGTTGCACCTGCCTTGCCCCTTCGCTCAGCCTCCAACTCTCTTTCTGCCCGTTCATTTTCATTAAGTCCTGGCCTGCATCCAGAGGAAATTAGCTTCATTGATTTGCCTCTGATCAAACGCCACACCGCCCATTTAATACTTTCTGTCGATTATATTTGGAAGTGTTGTGTACATGATGTGCGTTGAAGCAGGAAGTGTTGGAACATGTACTGGTCTGTGGTATGTTTACAGAGGTCTTCATACGTACAAATAGGTGTGTGTGTGAGAGTGAGATCCGGTTCATCGGGCTTTTTTTTCTACCCTGCAGTGAGTCAAATCAGGCCTTGCATCCTGAGGCTGGAAGATACCAGTTTCACCTGCTAGCAGAGACAATAATCACAATTCTTCTTTGCAGTGTGTGTTTTTGTGCTTGCGTGTCAGGTCAGCATTCACAGTCCTCATATACTCTCAGTTCATTGATATACTACATACACCAGGAATCCTACTCCCCCTCTTCTTAAACTCTGTTTCTTTCACCACAATTATTATTTCTCCCTTCTCCTCGTGTCTCTGCAGGTTTACCATCTGCCACAAGACAGAGGTGGTGAAGAATACATTGAACCCAGTGTGGCAGGCTTTTAAGATCCCTGTCCGGGCTCTATGCAACGGGGATTACGACAGGTGAGTCGCATTCCTTTTTTAGATCCATGATGTCACGTCATTGTAAATATATAAAAAAATAAAAAAACTTTACTAGAGTGGTGATTTCTATAAATACTGTGGTTAATGCCTCCAGTGCATGACAGAATCTACTTTTCATCTAAAATGGACCTCAGTGTATATAAGACTGAAGCGGCTGTCATGGGGATGAAACCAAATAAAATACTCAAAGTTAAGAGGGATTGGTCGGAGAGGAATTAAATTACATATACCTCCAACTAATAAAAAATCAAATGTCAGTAAACAAAAGTGTTGATTAGGTCCTGCCGAGGTTGGAGACAGTTGTAAGTACGGTGCCCTCCGAGGCATTCATGGGGAAGTCTTCTTGTGTATGTTATTGGGGATCCCAAACAGCTTTTAATCATTGACACATTTCCAATACATATGTTATAAACTTGCTATTCTTTAGCCCAGTGGTCCTCAAACCTTCTTCAACAAGACAACCCTTAAATTGACTTTCGTAATCTGAGATTATTTCTAAACATTTTTGGAAGATATAGTAACTGAATTATGTATTGAAAAAAAATTTATTTTCTGGCTCTAAAGTCAGAATTTAAATAAACTGATAGCCAGTACATCAAACTTTTTTTCTTACTGAGAAAAAAGCTGTGCTGAAAGCCTGACTTGATTCATATTCTAGTTTATTGAACTTACGGTTACATTTTAATAAAATCTAAAAATTTCATATGATTGATGATTATTAACTGATCATTTAAAATAATTTTGGGTTTCACGCATGACTGATATTTTTCAAAAATAATCTCATGTACCCCCTGCAGTAACCCTAAATATGCCCAGGGGTACATCTACCCCCATTTGAGAAAAACTGCTCTAGCCCTACAACAAAAGCTAGACACAAGCAGTGATAGGGCATGCCTCAGTGAGCTGACCTTCCAGGCTAAAATTAGTTCCTGCTACATATATAACACATCACACACTACTGTATTGAAAACAACAAAAAAAAGAAAAAAAGAAAGATTCCTGTTAACCACATGATGAGCTCAACCTCATGGAAGGCATCACATGATTGTCGTTATTACCACAGCTCTAATAACAACATTTTCTGTCCTAGAAATCAAAATTCAAGTAAAGTTTGCCAGAAATTGCATTTTCAGTAGGATAAACCAAATATCTGCAATATTAAAGGCGTTTTTGAACCGCCTGACTGGAATTCATCTTGTTTTCATCATGTTGAGGTTTGGTGTGTGGTTTATTGTTAACTATCCATCAAGGAGAGTCGTTAGAATTAGATAAATATATTTGACAGAGTTGTATCTTTATATAAAAAATTACACATGATATATGGTAAGGCTCCATGCAAAACAGTAATAATTAAATTCCAGATGAATGAAAAAAATGTATGAATTCCAGCACTAAGTAGAGATTTCATTGTGTCGGGCATTTTTAGGTGGATGATTTGGAGCAGCATAGTGGTTCAGCATCTGGATGAAGCATTTGACCTAAATCTTATGGAGATGATGTTTTCAGGTGGAGTCCCAGTCAAAAGTTTGGAAAAGTTTTATATTCAAGTGAAGGAGGAGGCGTGTTCAAACTTGACTATAACTCTATGGCATTGGCTTTTTTTGACAATAAGTAGAGATAATAGTTGACGCCTTATATTACATTTAGTTCAGTGGTTTACAGAAAGACAGAGATGACAGAGATGACTGATTTATATATTATATCATTTATATAATATATATATTTATATATAGATAACTGATTTATATATATATATATATATATAAAACAAGAACGAAACAACATTTTCTCAAATTATCACACGGTTACATTCCTCTGCCTTTATTTTCGTTACCATAGCAACAATTTTCATCCTGCCGCTAAACACACATTTGCCTTAATAGGTTCATGTTCATAATCGCGGCAATGCCTCCTGATTCTGAGTGCGGGAGTCTTTAGAAGCAGGAGAATTAAACTGGAGTTCAATCTGCGCTGAGATGAACTAATTAAAAAAATGGCAGCATTTGTTATGTATCTGACTGGAGGTAGGACTTTGTGCTTAAGCTTCTCTTAATACCTCTTCCTCTTAGAGACATTAAGGAAAGATATTTCTTTAAACGATTGGCTACTCATCACGGTGGAACCAAAGAATAGAATAGTTAATTCGGAATGAACTGTCGGTAGTAGCTCAGGATAATGTACCTGTTTGACAATCTGAAAGATGATAAATCCCTGGAAGACACCGCAGCACACCGCCAGTTTATGTCTTGAGTATGACTAAGCAGGCTATGTTTACGGCCGAATAACTACTCAAAACATCTTGCGTCTTAATTTGACACTGCTCTATAAACAGTATCTCTTGCCGTTGACAAAGTGAGGAGGGTATAGGAATGGATTCTCATTTTGCTTCCTGAGCTTAATTCGAACGCTGTTCATTTTTCTTTTTTTTTGTAAAACTTTTTACACACGACAACCAAGCACTGAATTGGTTCCCCCCTTAGTTTCTATGTTTACAAGTTAAATTTTGGATCATTTTGAGTGTGAGATTGGTCTCGGGTGAGTTTTTCCACATCTCCCACATAAAAGAAAGAATTCCAAAAAATGTAAATTTCATCTAAGTCGTTAAACAATTATATATATATTTGCCCCAAAAATTCTTCCTTTCTTCCCTCAAAAGAGCTACAAAACTTCACACTAGTTATTAGGGAAACAGATTTATAATGAGCACTTCATATATCATTCATTATTCATTTGTATTTGAAATGTTCAGATAGTATGAATTGTAAGCCGAATTTTCTCCCCAGCAGTGTTCTGAACGGCCTCTACGTCACATTAGCAATTCATAAATTTCCATTCAATCCATGCACCAAAAAAAGGGCTGTCTGTGTTTCCTTTTATTATCATGTAATTTACTATGTCATCACACAATAACTTTTATGCAAGAAATGTTTTGAAATTATCATTAAAAAAAATCTGCAAAAAAATTTGACACATAGAAATACTTCAATGTTTTACAAACTCTTAATAGACATTTAGTTTGTGCCTTTTAGTGCTTTAAATCTCTTGGGGGGCTACTTAAATAATTTGGCATCACTGGAATCAACCAATTTGTTATAGGGAACACAGGGTCTATTTGCATCCCAGGAGATGTCCAAATACGAAATGTCATCATGTGTTTGTGTCCACCTCCTGTGTCGATAGCAGCTGTGTTATGAATGAGGCTCAAAGAAGAAGACAATAAGGTTTGGTGTAACGCAGCCAGCAGACAACAGCATTGATCTGAAGTTTGGTCCAATAAGCTTATTAGGAGAGCTGAGACACCATTCCTTATCCGAGAGGGAGTCGGGAAACTGAAAGTGGACTGCACATACAACACACACTCATACTCATACACTTTCCCTCTACAACCTGGGGGGAAGAGATAAGGAGGAGCTCAAGCTGGTGAACAATAGAGAACTGTATCCATCTCCTCATAGGTGTTGTGATTGGCCAGAGCAACATCAACGCACACGCTCTGAAACGAGATTGATTAACGAGAGAAATCGTTTCCTCTCACATCATCGGAGCTCAGAGTGAGGAGATGTTTCCTAGTGAGACAGGTCATAACAATGATTTAATAAGACACACTGCCATACAAACACATACAAAAACAATGTAAGACAGACTGCTCTGAACATAGTGTTTTCTCTCGAGGAGAAACTGTTACACAAGCCAGGACGCACATTAATCCTCAGTGTCCCATCGATATCAGCCAGCCCCCTCCCAACCGAGGCCGTTTCTGCCTCCTCTGATTTAATGTGGATCTGGCTCTCTGAGCAGCTCTGAGGCCCATTAATGACGGTTTGTGTTTCCAACTGTGTTCATACTGAAAAATGAGGAGGATAAAAAAGTGCAGAGTTGGGGCTCAGGTTTTGAAACAGAAAGCACTTGTTTTAGAAAGCTCTCTAGGCTATTCAATTACCAACTGCTCTTCCAAATTTGATATGACTTTGTTTCCTACTGTCAATGTCTTCGACATTTCCCTCCACCATCCTCTCCAACTCAGCACCTTTTACTCTCAACTATCTTTCAGCCTCTCCCTCGCTCTACTGTCTCTTCAAGAAATTACTAGATAGGATGACAGCTTAACATATCTGTTGAAACAGACTATTTTGTTATTTTAAATTTTCGTCTAAGTTATAATGGAGTACAGAAACAGAAGTATTCTAAGATGAAGGGAGAACACAGAGTTGGAATGAAGATAAACTAGATGTGCTTCTCTTGAATACAACAAAGAAGTGATGGGCACAATGCCTGTTTATATATCTATAGTTTTATATTACACCCGTGAGGCTACTTATATAGTCGATCGTTTGTCTGTCCAGAATCCTTTTTATAATTGGACCATATCTCTCAAGCTATACATACTAGCTTCGCCAAACGTTACAAATAATAATTAGTTGTGCCTTTCTAATATTATGCATGTTATACTAGTTTTATTTTGTGTGGTTCCTATGGCAGCGTGTTTTTAGGGGACTGTGTTGGTTGGTCATTTCATTGTATAAACTCTTTTCTGAAAAATACACTTTACTCTAGGCTCACCGAAATAATTCAGAATAAGTCAGATACTAATGCATTTGCTATACAATATTTTCCAAGTTATGGGAGGATAGATCATCTCCAGATAAGACGTTTTTACCTTAAAAATGTTGCAATTGAGCATTACAATGCCTGGAGAAAAAATAAAAATACTAGGAGGAACATCAATATTCTCACGAGTCATTGTTTTTTGTCTCTCCCTACAGAACTATCAAAGTGGAAGTGTACGACTGGGACAGAGACGGCAGGTAATTCCTCTATTTTATTTGCCAACTTATATTTTTAACTCTTTAATCTGACTGTTATCCGTCACCAACAATTTCAATTTAGACCAAATTAAGGACCATATACATGCCAGGTTCAGTTCTTGAAAAGTAGTACCGACTACACTCAAGTCAGCGGTGTAAATATAAGAAAAAGTTACTTTCAAACAGTCATCAGCTCTAAAAAAAATTCGCACTTCATTCATGTGTATGAGGTTATTGGGATTTAGGTGAGGGCCAAGCCCCTCATTTTAGATCTGACCTGATGGCCAGTAATACCAGAGACAAATTACAGACACAGAAATAGACAGAAAAAACTATTTGACAAATGTTTGATGTTTTTGTTTTTAACAATAAAGATTGCGTATGCCACAGACGTGTGTTAAGAAGTAATTCATTTATGTGTTTGTAATTTGTCTCTGGTATTACAGGGCATCGGATCAAGTGTCATTGTTTTTTAAAACTGCTTTCTGATAGGATTTTTTTGAGGCCTGATAAAACATTTTCCACTGTTTATGTTAATTTAAAATAAAAGGTATGGTTTGTACACAAGAAAATACTTTAATAAGAACTAACAAAACCTTTATTGTACAAATTCGCTGATCTGTCGAGCAGCAAAGACAGAAAGACCGCATCAGTTTCAATATGCAATCTATCATGACTAGTAGACTAGTGTCAGTGATTATCAATGCAAAAGTAGAAATATGGAAATAGAAACCGAATGATATGAAAACAGTAAAGCATGTTGGGCAATCGTCTTCGCCATAATGCAATGTGTGGTAAAATAAATGCTTGATTTCTACTGTTTTACTAATGATCGCCTCAAAAAAAGATGATTGATTCACACTATTAGAATTTTAATATATTTATAGATAGATGAACATATGGGCAGTGTTATGCATCTGGTCATTCTAGGCTAATGGATCTATTTCCCCAATTGGATCAGATCATCCGTGTCTCTCTTTTCCCCGGTGAATCCCCTAAGTAGAAACATTCTGTTCAAACATCAAGTAAGTTTAATAAGATAACAAAAAACAACACAAACCAGCTAACAAATTGTATTTAGACGGATTTAGTGTATTTCTAAACATTTTTATTTTTTAATCAAGGCAATTCTTTGATGTTCATCAAGTTTGAGGATGAGATATTGATGTGATTGAAGAGATGTGAATTTGATGTGAAAAGATAACCTCAAGGACAGAAACACTGATAAATACCTAAGAGGACATTTCTCTTATATCTCATCTTTAATGCATTATGATTCATCACGTGCTCTCTTCTGTGTACAACTAATCTAACACAAGTCAATTTAATTAATCCTAGTCTATATTTCCAGTAGGTAAGGAAGCTGGTGCTGGATCGTCACTGATTGACTGCTTATTGATGAGTCTGGATTCTGGCTCCGGTCAGACAGAAAAGAGGAGTAACATTTGTCAAGCTGTAGTTGAACAGGAGAGTTATTCTCTATTCTTCATACTTTAAATTATTCATTGTCACTCTGAATCTGATAAAGGGGACACAGTGACATCCATGTGTGATTTTTTTCCAATGGGGATGAGAACTTTTAACAGTTTTTACAAGCTGTTTGGTTGATCTGGTTCTGGTTCTTCTGTCACCGACAAATCAGTATTGCTCCTAATAACAGAAGAATGCTATTCTGGAACTTGCAGCGCTTAAATTTTCTTTAAATCTCACAAATAATAAGATGATCTCCTCAAACACTACCATTTGGCAAATGCTATTGTGTTCTTGTCCTTTGCCTTCTTATGTTCCTCTGTAGCCATGATTTTATTGGAGAATTCAGCACCAGCTACAGAGAATTGTCCAGAGGCCAGAGCCAGTTCAACATCTACGAGGTGAGTGTGTAAATCTAAACATATATGTGTATCACTGGTTAATTCTCTCCATTCTAGGGTTCAGGTTTGTTCGGTTACTGACATTCATGAAGTGTTTGTAGCCAACTAAATTATCCATAAATGAGAGTGGGAGGCATGATTGAGCAAATGGATACAAGACTTAAGAATACTTCACCCATTTGATATTGCGTATTTATAAATTTTGTGTTACTCAGAATGGACAGAACAACATATGAAGATACAGAAAGGAGCGATTTTTTCCATTCAAAATCAAATTCTGATGCATGACTGATGTAAACGGATGTACACAACATACTCGATTATTATCTGCACACTGCCAAGTATAGGCATGAAATTAATGTCTATAAGTAAATGGAGATTTTTCTCCACTCGTTTAGGAAAGTAATCTTGTATACACATGCACAGTTTTAAAAGTAGCTCCATCGCACGGACATTTTGAATCACCCAGTGTAAAAAAAAGTCCATTCGTTGATGTCACACCAAAGCGATAGCGACGCACACTGATGTTTTCTTGCCGGCAGCACCATATGTACCGATGTACATGTCTTCATTACCTACCTCTACCTAATGATGTGTGCGCCATAACATTACCAGTCTTCTTAATGCATCCAGATCCCAGGTATCGTTGATGTATCACATCAAAATTAATATTTCCAGGCATTATTTATGAGGAGAATTACTGAATGATTAAAGCTCATGTTTAAATTAAACAATAAGGGTAAAAAAATATATGACTATTAACACCAAGGATAAACTGTTGAACAGCAGAAGAAGAGGCTGCTGCGCCGAGGAGGCACCAGTTAGTCAGAGCAGGAGGAGGATTTGTCTTTGAAGGAAACACTGGTAAGTTGATGACAAGTTACGAAGTTGGTGGAGCAGATGAGCGCATAGTAGTAACAGGACAAAGGAATATGTCAAAAGGCACAAAGTCATGAGAGTAGTTCGCCTGAACGTTTCATGGCACAAGCTGACTGAACGATCAAGGCACTGAGTGACATGTGAACCAGGATTTAAATCCTGCTGGTTGATGCAGTCCACAGACAGACAACTGTAGAACCATAGAGAGAGACACCGAAAAAAAGGCATGGGAACATTAGGAATGAGCTAGAAAGTGCAAATTCTCCATTTGCCATCATTTTTCCGGAACTGACAATATTCCATACCTATACAATTGATTTATTTACTAATTAGCATTTAGTCATGTAAAGACATTTGGCCATTGTAAAATATTATCTTTGAGTTGAGATGAGGAGACTTAAGAGGTGGTAATTTCACTTACTTAAATCTCCTCAAGCACTTTTTAGTCTTCATTCCCAATAGATCTTGTCTGAAATGACATCACTGGAGAGGAATAAAAGGATTTCACAGGCCTCAGGCATCTCCCCTCTTTGCCAGTTATCAGTGGCTGAAGGCCTGGTTTTTACAGATTGCCCCTCTGTAAATGTGCATATCTATACCACCTTGAGGGAATTTTATCAGCAATCACACACACATACACACACATTGGCTTTGACAGCCTGGATGGATCACAGACTTATCTTCATATTCTACCAGGAAAATTCAACACGTCTTTGTTAAAAGGTTCCTCATAGAGAGGAGATCAAACAGGAGACTAATTTAAACAGCAGTTAATAGCGTTCAAATGTGTACATATAAAAATTACAATACACCGGCAAATGGATATGAGACAAAACAGTAGAACCGGAGACACACCGAAAAACTTATTTTTATTTATTTTTAAATTATTTTATCCATGTGCTCATAAATAATTCTAAAAATGTGTTTTACGGTTTTCGGCCTCTTCATTGACCCTGCTTCTCCCACAAGGGATAAGAGAATGGCTTTTCATTGCTAAATACCCCCCGTTTGTGTGTGTTTTTGTGTTACACGCACATTTCAATCACTGCACCTCACCTCCAGAGACAAAGACGTCCTTGCGTGTTCTGATTGCAATGAGAACCAAGGAGAAATGCATAAATCCACTCATTTGTATATTGTTTCCCCCCTGAGGTTGAGTTCGCCCTTGGTCCAATTTATTTAGAACATAAAAAATCCTGATTTAAAGGCTCTGGTGCAGTGTTTGGGATTCAAAAGGAGTTTCAAGTAAGCTTTCTGGCTGGTCCCACATCATCACAGGAGCAATTGTGTGTTTTAATGAGCGCCGATGGATCCAGGGGAAATGAAATGAAGTGAGGTCCAAGACTGGAGAGGTGTTTCTTTTCTAATCTCTTCTCAGAAACAGCAACAATAAATAAGCTGGTTTAGATGCATGGGAAAGCTGGATTTATCCCAGCGATGTTTACGGCATAATAAATAAATGAAAAACTGAACTATAGGTTGAACGGATTAATGAATGTAGAAAATCTATTTTCTAGGTGATAAATCCAAAAAAGAAAGTGAAGAGGAAAAAATACCTCAACTCTGGAACGGTGAGGAAATGTCTATTAACTGATGCATCAATATTATCCCAGTTGCATGGGTTTTATTTAAATGACAATATTATTCTCAGCAGACCCAGATCAGTGCTTTTTAAACAAGATAGGCTTTTATTCAGTAATTGAATCAGTCTATGTTTATTTTGTCAGACTACTATTCATTCTATTTCACCCATCAGAGGTAAAGTTTGAAATTGTATGTTACTGACCATAGTTGACTTTATCCCGATCACTTACAGGTGAGACTGCTCTCATTCCTGGTGGACATAGAGGTCACCTTCCTTGACTACATCAAAGGAGGGTAAGTCAATGTCCGTTCATTAAGCGCACACAGAGAGATGGCGTTCGTCCTCCTTTAAGAGGGAAGTTGAGAAGTGACATGCTGCTGAGTGTGCCAGTCCCTGCGTGGATTACAACCTCATCATGGCTCTGTGTCTGCGACATGCTGGAGAATATGATCATTCAGTGTGTGTGAGTGAATCAAACGGAAACGTGTGAGAAAGGAGAAGCGAAAGGTGAAGAGAGATGCGAACGGAGGCGAAGAAGTGCCTGTGCCTTGGTGTTTAATCTTATATCGTGGTCCAACACATGCAATGTGACGTAATGTTTCCCTCTATGCGGGTCTGTGTGCACACACGTTGCCCATTAGGGTTGACCATGTGCAACCAGGCATGGCGTGGATTTTCGCATACACCTTCTGCCTTCATTAGACTCATGGAGGGGGTGACTGTTAGTTGAGAGAAAGGGAGTGTGTGTTTACCTGTGGGGGGAAAAATATCCATTTCAGCCCTTTCAGTATTTCTTTGTTCTTGCTGTCTTTCTATCTGTGTTTTTCAATTCTTATGAGAGCCACCTTGTGTTTAAAGCATTTTTATGCTCCACCCCTATCCGTCAACGTTCACCATATCCTGGTAATTTTTTATATCAGTTTGCTCACACTCTCCTATAGAGGTTATGGTCTGTCCACATCAGCAGATTGCAGGGGCGATCTAGTCTAAAAGTACAGAAGGAGCTAAACTCAATTCAAAATCACTCAGGTGCATATTTTAAGGATTTCAAAAAGAGCTCAGGCACACTGTTGATGTTACGCAAGGCTGTCCTCTCCGTCCTGCTCACATAATTTCAAAGACTTAGTCACTTTCGGCTGTGAGTTAGATTTATCTGCAGCTGCTTTCACATAACGAGCCTCATTGTTCAAATGTTTGCTCCGATAATATTTGGTGTCTTGATGGCTCAGATTCAAAGTTACAGTGACCTGTATCTATCTCTAATGTGAACATGTCTGTCATTCCAACAGCATGTATATACACATTGATTTATCTTTGCAAGATGTCATCAACACCAATGGACTTTATATGTGTGAGACAAACTGTGGTAGTCAAATCAGAATTGATGCATTAGTAGTGAATGTACTCCTCTTCTCTGCCCATCAACATTTAATCAGCTGTTGATGGGCAGATTGTGAAAAGCTGCCAATCTGCATTGTTGTTTTTGTCTCCTCTCTGGTAGTTTAGTTTTGTTTGTGTATATGTAAAACAAAAAAGATCTGATGACTTTTATGTCACATGGTTATGAATGGGATAGGTTTTCAATCCCAGACCACATATGAACATAACTCAGACTTGATTTTGAAAGATCCCACCTTTGTGTTTATACAAAACTGAGAATAACCTGAACTACACAAAGAGTTAAATATAAAAAAAAACACCTCTGTCATGATTTTCCGGGGATGTTAAGAATACACTGCAGATAAGTTAAGTATTTTTGTATGTATTAGCAAACATTGACCCCCTATCTGTCCTCTCAGTTCTTTGTGTCAGTTTGAGTTCAATCTCTAAATCGTATCAAACGCACACACATTGCGGTGAAAAATACAATAGTAAAATGTACTTATGTGTGACTGCAGCATGACTACTCTAAAGCTGTAGTCAGTTTTTATTTACATAGGCTTTTATTTACATAGGCCTATTCATCTTTTCTTTAATAATTAAAATAAAATGATGCATGTACTCAGCGCTGAACTCTGAGTCAGTTAAGCCTGATATGAGGGAAAACACTGGCTTTTCTGTTCCAGAAAGCAGGATAAGAAAAGCTCTGAGTCAGTTACCGCTGTAACTTATTCTATGAACCCAACCTGCTCGTTGGCAGGTTAACTTTAAGGAAGCCAAATCTTGTTCCTCCTTCTGAGCCTGAAGCAGAGCTGTCAGACGTGACGTGTCCATCAATCATTTGTCATAATAATAGACTGACGTCAGCAAAGGACTAAGAGACAACGATTTTCTGTGCTTTTATTCAATGATTTATCTAAAAGACATTGGCAAATCTTACATTCTAAATATCTCACCACCTGGGCGTCTCTTACATCCAAGCCAAAGAAAAATGTATTTATTTATTTATTTCAATATTGGTCGAATATTCTATTATAAAGCTTCTGGAAAAAAAGCTAGTAACTGATATTATTAATGTTTGAAATCAAACAAGTGAGATATACTGATAAATCTGAGATATAATGATGAATCTGCCATCGATCAAGTTTATAATTATTATTTATTCACATAAAGATAGACAGCAGGCTTATGTCACTCACACCGTTTTCAGCTAATCCCAGGGGGTGGCAAGGGGAACCCAAATTCCTCCAGCGAGATCTGTGTCCACCCAGCATTAATTCAGTATTCGTCCTTCATTTTCACCTGCTTTCGTGTCCACGTTCTGCCAACTTTCAGAGAAAGTATTCAGAGAAAATCCGCTAAAACTAGAACATACATTTACGCAGGCAGCGATTTCCTCCAACGACAGTGAAGTATGGCGACAATGGTTGCTCACTGGTTGCCACGGTGAGTCAAAGTATCCAAGCTACATTGATGATGTCTTTTTATAGTCTGCACATACGAATTGAACTCGGTGTTTCAACACTATTTCGACTGCCTGGACTGAGATTATTTTTTTGCTGTAATTCTGGTTGTTATTCTTTCTCTCTCCTTTATTTCTCTAATATTACTTCAAAACATGAGTAAAATGTTGTTTTATCCGTGAAAATTGAGCCACAAAGCTAAATCATGAAATCAGAACACATTAAGCACGGTATAAATTGAGAGGTTTTATGAAAGTAACTGGATATATTACAGGGGAGAAGAAAATAGTTTGGTTTTAAAATACTGAAGAAAGGCAATATTTATGCCCCAAGGTTGGGGTTTTTATCTGCAACTTTTGTTTAATGGTTGGGCTTCTCTTCTGATGCACATTCCAGTCATGTGCTATTCATGATCAGATAGATCAGATAGATCAGTTAGAATGACAGCATGTGTCAGATCTTCCTTTGAAATGCAGTATGTGTGTTTTCCTCACGTGTCCTGGCATATGTTGCCTCGCTCTGTCGCTATTTTCTGATCGTGAATTCCCTTCTGAACATGCCGACTACGCTCTCAGCTACGCTGCCAATCAGAGAACACTTCTCAGGTAGACCCTGTTTTGTTTTTGTTTTTTCCCCTTTGTTGTGGTTTTGGGTTGTGAGCCAAGTGCTGTCACACACTTGTTGTTAAATGCAATGCCAAGATCTGTCTGACTATTTGAAATCTTAATGGACAGCATTCCACCTGTAACTGTTTCATAATGGACATACTGTGTACTCGTGTCGAGGTATTCACGCACAGAAATGTTAAACACACTCATCCATGCATATGCAAACACACCCTGTCAGGCCGTTTGTGCATTTCCCATAAATCCCTTGTGTGTCTCAGTCTTGTTGTCTCCACAGGTGGTTTGCCAGTCATCCCGCTTCATTTCCCGGTATTCCTCCTCAGCTGTCGTCCTTTCTTTTCTCCCCCTCACTGCTCTCCTATCCTCTGATTGACAGCTTCTTTTTTTTTGCTGCTTCAACTCATTCACCCAATTGTTCATTTGGACATAATTAGGAACACGATCCGCAGCAGCATTAGCATAAATGACTGATTCGAGAGGACTCCATCTCCATACATAGCATCGCTGCTCTTATTCCTTTCACCGGCTGTGAAAAAGCATTAGTGCCACCCGTGGATTTCCAACAAAGATCCCTCTATTTATGAGCACATGGATAAAAATTAAGAATTGTTGGCTCTATCTTTCATTCTGAGCTTCGGCTTTGAAGGCAGTCCTTTCACTCATACTGACAGATATTGTTTTCCCCTGTTTTTGTTTCTGAATCAAGTATTGAAACAACAATAGAAGCAGGAGGGAATTCTCTATGTATTGAAATCTTTCTGAGAGGTTATCATTAGACAGAGGAGCAGGGAATCCGGACAAAGGAAAAAATCAAATCCTTGGAAGGGACCCAGACATTTTGCTTTGTGGGCTGTACCAAACTAGTATCAATGTTTAGGTTAAATTGACTTAATGCAGGTATGAACAGTTACTCCTCTCCTGCCAGATGGATACTTTCCAATCTGCAACATATGTATTCATATCATCAGGAGAGGTCACGTCCCACAACTCCAGATGCCTTTCTCAGGCCACTCAGTCCATTCATGCATGTTTCCCTCGGGCGGTGATATAGATAGAGATAGAAACTTGGTTCTACTGTGTAACTAAATATTTATATAAAATTGTTTATCTGTGTTTTTAAGGATACAGTCGGTTTAAACGGTATTCATGAAAATATTTTGTTACCCTGGAGTTAGATTTTTTTGTAGAGATGATTTAACAGTTTGGAATAGTATGCTTTTAAGATTAATGCGTTACGTTAGAATCCAGCCTGTCCATTATTAGGTATGATATTTCATCATATTCGGTGCCAGCTGTGTCGCTATGGGCTTTAAGAGTGAGGGCACGATCACTGGCCTTCCAGTATTTATTTATTATCTCTTGTATATACAAAGAGAATAGACACCATTAAAGATTGGCTGCCAAATAATGTACGTGCCGTTTTGTCATGGAAGCCCTCGTCCACATAAAGCAAGTGCTGTTTGAAAGGTGATGTCATAGTAACGCGGAGAGCTATCTGTATACGTATTTGAATATAAATGCCATGATTGCCTGTGAGGACTCCTATCAAGCAAAAAGAAGTGAACATTTTCTTTAGACACAAAAATATTTCTCACTGTTGACAGATGACTCTCCAATCTACATCTCTGTATGTGCTTGATGATTATTACGCTACGTATGTTACTCCCTTTACATATCAGTGTGTTGTGCATAATAAGAGGTGATACATTTCTCCCCCAATATTGCACCTTATACAGAATGAAAGGTGAGAAGTTGAGAGGGAAGCTTGATTGTATGTTGTCTCATGAACAAGAGATCGTTATCTCGAGGATAATACCTGTTGAAATAACTCTCTCAAGGCTTTATAGATTAAATATAAATACAGGTACAAACGCACAAACAAACACGGCTTAATTCCGTCTTAAACAGAGGGAAAGAAACACCCAGAAGTAGACTGTGCATTGAAAGGGGAAGTGATAAAATAGTGTGCAATGAATAAAGTTCCTTTCAGGCAGCCATTAGTCTGTGCTGCCGATAACGGCTTTGTCCCTGACTAAAAGACTTTACTCTCCAAAAACAGGCCAGAACCCGAACCAGACTGGAGTAGTATGAGCAGATGTAAATCCATTAGGAACACAGTGTCTTTGGGCAGTTAAATCATTTGAATTTGCAGTAAAGCAAAATTAGATTGATGCACCTGGAGCCAAAAGTTTAAGATTTAAGATTTAAAATCTTGGCACAGGGTTGGAGAAGTCCCCCCCCTATACGTTCAGGACCCACGACGATAAGGTCTGGTTTTAAAGGCAGGATAGAGTCACATCACATACCCGTCTGCTGAAGCTCAACCATGTGATGTTATGGTTGAGACCACTGCCTCTGAAAATTCCTTATCGAGCCTGCCAGAACATTTTGTAGCCGCTCTGGTGGGAATCTGTTCCGTAGAGATGCTTTGCCGCAGATTTTATTTCAGTTCTAAGGTGATTTTCTGTTTGTTTGTTGGACAGTAAAGGACTCTACTGCAATTCAGCTAAAAAAAATTTTGGGGTGAAAATGATATCATGTAATTACACTCATTTTGTCATATTCACTGTCAGTGAATATGTCCTGACTGTCTATACTTTTTGTCAGAATATCTGCTATACAAAAAAGAATCACTTAAATAATGTCCCAATGTGGTTCTTGGTTCTGTCCCAGTGTTTGATTGACTGGTCTCAGCTCTTTTGTGCATGTGTCACCTGAAAGCAAGGCGGATCAAGGTTCTAATCTTGATTTGTCCCCCCTGTGTGCATTCAATCAAAATCATGCAATGTTGGTGAATAGGTAACTTGAAATTACCCATTTTGATAATTGGAAATGACGGTTGAAGTATGTTATGTTTTTCTAAATTAACTATTGACAGGATTCTTTAAACATGTATTCCAGTTTGCTCACATTTACCTCTGATAAAGGTTCTAGTCTATCTATATTAACAAAAATTCAAAACATTTCAGGAGTCTAGCAACTTTGTCCTTGGACACAAATATTCCTGTTTAACATTTCAATGATCAATTTAATTTACGTAATCATAATATGAATGCGAGTTTTATTAATTCACAAAAACATTACTCTTAAATTAAAGTTTTAGGACAAATCAAACTTTTCATTAACATAAATTACTAAAATTTATTAAAATTTTGCTCGCCTATTCTTCCAAATATATATATATATATATATATATATATATATATATATATATATTTTTTTTTATATACAAATGTATTATATTGTTATGTATTAAAGGAGCATCAATTTTTTTCACTCTAGGTTTGTCACTAATATAAACAACAACGTATATTAACATTCCACGATAATCCATAATTTGTCAAAATACATTTTTATGGTGATATTCACTTCAACTTTGAATTTCAATGAATCTCACTCAAGATGGCAACAGCCCCAATTTCTCACAGGACAAAGCCAAAAAATTGTGTTGTGCGGTATAGTGCTGATGTGGTTTATTCGCTGGTTTGTGCTGATGTTGCAGACACCTGCTCTGCTGCTTTTCATATATTTCCTCTTTGTCTTTTATGGTACACCTTTCAGTTCACTTCCACTCTCCACCTTTTCATCCACGGTCGCATCCATTTGAGATCCTTTTTTAAAATATTTTTGTGTGTGTGTGACAGAGGGGGATACGGTTGAAGGAAAGCAGGACATGCATAATTTAGACTTGTAGGCTGAATGTTGTCTGTGCCAGCATAGAGCACTGAAGCAGAATTCACCTAGTTCTCCTCTCTCTGCGTTCCTGTCCTTGCAGCTACGCCCTAGAAAACAACACTACCAATGGTTTTTAACATTTTCATCATTTCAGGAAATGAACCACTTTATTAACCAAAATGAAATTGAAATTGGGTGAAGACAACTTTAACACTTGGGAGCAGCCTGCATCTGAGCAGTTTTGGATGCGGCTGATAAAACGTTTAGAACGTTAGAGAACCTGATGACATTTAAATCTTCTTTTCACTTATACATTTACTGTTTGATATGAAACTTTAAGGACATATCGGATAAAATACAAATAAATACATATATAAAATAGTAAAATATCTCCACTTTCAGCAGCTGTGCAAAATGAAGCATAACTATTAATAGGATTTGAAAGTTTGTTTTTTCCTAAATCCAGTAGAAAAAAGGTTTATCAAGCAGTGACAGTATAGAAAACAAAAGACTGGCTGACAGGGGATTCAGTCTTGGCCTCCCTCACACAGCACACACTGAAAACATTAGCATTAGCAGGCTGGATAGCACTAACAACAGTCTGCATGAATGAGATTTATCAAGATCTGTGTAACTGAGCGGTGTTACATTCATTTTCCCTATGTCCGCGACCGCATGCATTAGACGCTACGTTGTCTTTTGGTCATGCCTTAAACAATCCGTACTCCCTCCATACACTGTTCATTCATTCCAGTATGAGAATGTAGTGACCCTGTGAATGAAATTTGTCTGCCCAATGTGCAAAGTTTTCAAACTGGATGCAAACACGAGTTGGCAGGTTCACATCATAGGCCTCCTGGGTTTCCTGAATATTAAAACCCCCAAATATGTGATCTGATCATGAAAATGTATTTTGAACTTAAATTCTGGCCAACACAGTTCATGTGCTTCACATTGCTTGCCGAAGCGAGAAAGAGGATAAACTCCTGGCTGTTTGACTATTTGAATACTAGACATCTGTATAAACCAGACAGGGAGGCTTTAGATGTGTTTTCGTGCAGCAGCAGGAGAAGACTGGTTCGAATCAGCTGTGACAGGCTGATTAGAGTTGTTTAATAATAAATAAAATAATAATACATTTAATTTATAATGCACTTTACATTTGGATCAAATCTCAAAGTGCTACAAAGTAAAAGCAGATAAAAGCATCAATAAAAATTAAAATAATAACTATATAAAAGCCTTACCAAAAACCAACAATGTTAATTAAGGTTATAGATTCTGCTAAAAAGGAAAGTTTATACACCTTGTTGTTTATTAGCTCTAGGGATGGTCTAGGTGGCTGGTTGGTCCATTTGTTATTATTAACTATGATATGGCTTATGACTCAGATGCTACATTCACATGCCAGCATATTCGTTGTCAGAGCTTGATGTCTCCTGGATCACTGTCATATCTTAAGGTGGCGGAATTGACTGAGGAATGGACTGAATGACATAAGTTAATTTCTTCTGATTGATTCTCATTGCGTTACAGATCAGAATCAGAATCAGCTTTATCGGCTGATTACAGTTTCTACCCATAGGCCATCAACCTGACGAACAATCAAACCAGTGTCAGTGTTGTACAATAACCTGGTTCACCCCATATTTATACAATAACTACCTCCAACTGTCATTACTCTGACATCTTTGCACTTTCATATATATTTATCTATACATATTAATACATATATATTTAAATGTATGTACCCTGTACACAAGTTCATCTCCATTTGTTTATAGCTTGTATATTTGTTTATTGCCTTGTCCATTTAATTTAAAATTATTTATATGACGTTCGTACTGTGAGAGCTCAGTTAACCAGAGTCAAATTCCTTGTATGCATGGTCAATGAAGCTGATTCTGATTCTGATACCGTAATTGTGTGTTTGTGTTTGTTTGAGGGAGAGGAAAACAGCGAGTGGAATATGATTGCTGATTGATGAACATTCTCTCTACTTTTGTCTTCTCAGGACCCAAATTAACTTCACAGTGGCCATTGATTTCACAGCTTCCAATGGTACGTACACACACATAGAGTGCACACACTCACTAAAAGACACAAATGAAGCGCCTAGGGAGCACTTAATCAAATATATGCAGATGAGGAATCAAGAGTGTCTTAATAGCCCTCTCTATCGCACCTGGCAGTCAAAGCTGAGTGCCATAACACGCTATGAGGGTCGTGATTAAGGAGCGTGTTATCAGTCAACCCTTGAACTTTGTCGTAGAAAAACAGGCAGTGTTGGCAATGAAGCCGAACCCAACGTGTTGATGTCTCAGGTTGAGAGGCACTTGATATTCTCTAGGTCTCACTGAAATCTTAGTTGGGAATAATGTGGCTAGTAGAGTCCTGCAGTTTATTAAAACACAGCTTCAAGAGTGATGTGAAACTCGTGAGGAGGGAGATCAGAAACATTAATATTATTTAAAGTAAGACAATTTAATCCAATCTATGACGGAATGTACAAGACCACTGGAGAATTAAGTTGGTTAGAATCACTGGTTGTTGTTGTGAATCACTGTGGATCATGTGTTGATAAAACATAATTTTTATGTTCAAGTGATCGTGATTATAATCCACACAACATCTGACGGTTCAGATTATTGAACAAAAATCTGTAAATATTTATCAATCTGTTTTTTCTCTTGGAATTAAATTTATAAAAATGTTTAATTTTGCAATTTAGGACTGGATTACTTTGATTTTTAATTGTCTAATGCAGATATGATGGCGTAGAGGAAGTAGAGGTAGAGGTCTTTAACTTTTAACCACTTCAGAAGGAGGTGCAGGATATTTAGAATACTGCCATATGGACAAGAGAGGAAGGCATGCCATCTTTTTCTGTATTAGCCGGAGTTTGTTTTTTTTAATCTGGAAGGGTTAGAACCATGGTTCTGTGGAACCACAGAACCATTCTCATTGCTTTAGCACATATTCTAGCTCCCTGAGTTTCTTCTGACATTTTCCCAACCTCCTGTCACAAACAGGTAACCCAGCTCAGCCCACTTCGCTCCACTACATGAGTCCCTACCAGATGAATGCCTATGCCATGGCCCTGAAGGCAGTAGGAGAAATCATCCAGGACTATGACAGCGATAAAATGTTTCCTGCATTGGGATTTGGAGCCAAGCTGCCACCGGATGGAAGGATCTCCCACGAGTTTGCCCTGGTAGGAACACGGGGTGCTCGGACCAGGATGGGAGTCAGGGAGGAAAGGGAGGATGTAAATTTTGGATAAGTTCCCTGCATTAAATTCTTAAACCACTCATCTACTCTTATAGGGAGATGGTGACCCACATTCACTCACTAATCAAAACCAACAGCAAAATGTAACTTACTCTGATTAATTCTTAAATCTGGAAGTTTTTCAATGCACAGATGTCAGTTTGCCACACTTTTAGTTCAGATTGTTTTATTATTATTATGAGTATCATTAATGCTATTTTTGCCATATTTATTATTGACTGAGGGGAGAAAGAAATCAATGTTTGTTTTTTTTATCATTTGTGTTTATAGAATTATTTGTTTTTTGATAGGCATTGTTACCTTCTTGCAACAAAGGGATTTTGCAATCAAAATGGGATTCTTGTCAATTATTGAAATGAATGATGCTTTTCTCTTCAATGTAGAATGGGAACCCTCAGAACCCCTACTGTACAGGTATCGAGGGTGTGATGGAAGCCTACTACCAGAGTCTAAAGTCAGTTAATCTCTACGGACCTACCAACTTCTCCCCTGTCATCAACCATGTTGCCAGGTAACATATATGCAGATGTAATTCAATTTATAATTCCTCTTTTCTTTGCTCTGTCACATCTATTTTTCTATTCTTCCACTCAGTGGTTTCTTATTGGCAATATTTAATAATTTGTATGTGCCTGCGTGTCAGAAAATGAAGTGCATTTCTCTCTGTGGCTGACAGTCAGCAGGTGTTCTCTGGTTTTCTGTATTAAGCTCCTTGCAGCAAGTGTTTCCAGTAAGCTAACAGAGTTTGCAGGAGAGAGAGAGAGACCCTTGAGACACGAACAGAGAAAGTACCGTGCAGCTGATTGCATGTTTGTTTGTCTCTCGCATAATTTATTCTGCTGGGATGCTGCGATGGACAAAGTTTTGAAATATCAAGACTTTAAGGAACTATTTATGCAACCACTCAAGTAAAGCCTTTCATCACCTTGCTTCATATAGACGATTATTTACTGGATCTAAACTGTAGTAAGACGTGAAGAGGCAAAAGGACTGAAGGAAACGGTGTTATGTAACAGAACCACAGCGACATAAATGTACTTTTATTTAACCTGTAATGTTACCTCACAGTATCTTACGGCCGAACTCTACAACCTGACATATTTACCCTCATTTTTCCATAGCAACTACCTTTGTCTCTTACTTTACCCTCTCTACCTCTCTTTAATTGTTGCCTCATGTCTCCATCTCTCTCCACCTGTTGTGAACATCCGCAGTGATAAACACTTAAAGTTCCAATATGTAGGACAGAGTTAAATCAAGCTGAGTGCTTCCAGCCGAGTACCCCTTTGCTTCACCCATCTTCTAGAGTGGTTGTTAAATATGCCCTTGTTTGAACCAGCAACTCTTTCTGAAATATAATAAGAAAAGAGAGGACTTAATTAATCCCAAGGGGAAATTATAGCGTTAGCGTACAACATCATTTTACTTAGATTGCTCAACAGAACCAATCCCTACAACGCCTTTGTGTATTAACATTGAACAAATCAACGTTTTGCATTTAAATAACAAGCAAAAGAGGCGTGAGATAAAACACAGCAGCATCTCATTAATGTTTACTTTTGATCATCATTTTGTTATGCAGCGTAACAATACGAAATAAATGCGCTGCATTCGACCCATCCCAGGAAGCATTGTAGTGTAGTTGGTAGGAACTTTGGCAGATGCAGAGTTTGGACCCACGTGCAGACACAATGCAGCCAGAGCAGGTGCAATTATAAAGATTTCTTAAAAAATCCATAACAAACAGCAGGCAAAGAAACAAAACAATACAATAGGGAATGGTTGGGACAAGTGATGACATGAGAAAACATTAAAAACAAAGTTGAACAAAAAGAAAAATGGTCACAGACTATATACACGGGTGTAACGAGACAATGAGACGCAGCTGGAGGGGAAACACAGGAAATACAAATGAACAATCACAAACACAGGAAAAGAAAGACACAGAAGGAGAAGGACCACAAGTGAAACTCACAAAGACAATGGATGATAACTAAAACTAAGAAATTAAAATAATGGAATATAAGGTTAAACAGATCTAAGAAACCAGTACAGGAAGTGTAAATTAATCAAAACAACCAGGAGTGGCACTTTCAAACTAAAACAGGAAACAAAGCAGGACGACGAAAATACACCTTTAAAATAAAACCAGAGAACCAAAACAGAATAAACCACTGAAGAACTTAACTTAACAAAAAACTTAACTCTTAACTTAACTCTTAAGAAATTAAATAACTGAATAACAATAATAACTTTCAAAATAAAATGAGAGAACTAATACAAAATAAACCAAGAAATAATTTAACAGTCGCGGCAGCAGTGGGTAGTCCAGCAAGGTTTTGATTTCAGATTCACCTCTGCCAGCCTCTCGGGCCTTTCTGTATGGACTTGACATGTTCTCCCAGGGACTGCTTGGGTTCTTTCCCGGTTCTTCCGCTTCATCCTACAGCCCAGAAACCTGCAATATAGTTGACTCTAAATTGCCCGTAGGTGTGAATAATTTCCTGTCTTTATGTGTTGGCCCTCTGATGAAATGTTAACTTGTCCGTGGTGTACCTCTCTCCCAATGTCAGCTGGCATAGGATGGATGAATGATTCTGGACCCTTCCTGAGGAGCTTTGGCCAACCCCTGTTCTGTCCTGTCTTAGCTAAAGTGTGATGTCTTACATATGTGTCAAGAAGCGCTGTCTAAACAATAAATTTATGTGGCAAAAACAACAATTTACCTGCCTTGTTACATCGGGCCTGAGCTTGTCACCTTTTTAGCGTTTACGATTTCTATACGAAAAGCACCTCTATTCTTTTTTTGTTGCCATACAATATAAGTTAACATAATAATAGCCGTGTAAAGAAGGCTAGATTTTGTTTTGTCAGATTTCAGCTACTGCACAAACCCTTGGTAGGTACAAACACGCTGATTGAAAGGGTCTGAAAACACTGTTTCTTAGTTACTGGTGATTATACAGTAATGAAAACATAATGATGAATATTGTTTTCCATCTTTGCCCCTTAATGCACTCAATCCTACACATTGGACCTTAAGGTATCAGCTGTGACGAGGAGGCAGACATACGCATTGATCTACCGTCTTGGAGCAGAGAGGTGAAGTGTAGCAGAAGCTGAAGGGACTAAAATAATGTCAGGACTCGCATGGGACTGAAAGGTTGCACTCAACATGAGTGGAGAAGCTGATAGCCGTAATGAGGATGTGTTCAATTAACATAAAGATAGAGGTGCTGTGATTCATAGACAAAAAATATTTCCAGAAAACTAATTTTGTGCCCTCGCTTTAATTTGAAAAGAGTCTTAGTGCTTAAATTACAACTACATAGAGAAGTTGTGAATAGTCCTAATAAAGAGAAAAAAGGTTGACAGCACAGAAATCACTATGAAGATGTGTGTTTTTGTGCGTAGGTATGCATCTTCAGTGAAGGATGGCTCCCAGTACTTTGTGCTCCTCATCATCACGGATGGCGTAATCTCTGACATGGCCCAGACCAAGGAGTCTATCATTAACGTAAGTGGATCTGCAGAGCTGGTTTGGGATTCATGCACCTTATACAACGGGGAATTAAAAGCTCAGTGACCAGGAGCAATTGGGATGTCAGATCCAAACAGGTGGACTGACATGTTTATCTCCAGGATCTGATCCAACTTTTTTTCATATAAACTGTTTATTCAATGTCTGCAGTAAGAATTAAATGGCAAGATCTACAACTGTTGTCTCAGAGCCTAAAAGACAACTGTAGTTCAGTAGGTAGAACGGCCATCTCCCAATTGAAAGATCTGAAGGTAGCCGGCAGGGTTTACTTTACCCTAATACCCTAGCTCCCTTCAAAGGGGCTGACCACTGCTTCCTCAGGGATAGATTTCACTATGTCGTACTGTGTATGGCTGTGTATGACCAATAAAGGATACGTTTTTCTTATTTGTTCAATTGAACGTTACCCTTTAATCCCACGCCAGTATACCTGTATTTATAAGCCAATTTTATACAAAAAGATCCTATGTAATGAGCTCCAAGAAAAATGAAAAACAATACATGGTAGTACAGATGCAGAGTTAAAACACTAAACATGCTTTAACTCTACATCTGTTTTAACCCTCATTCTTCACAATGAACGAGTGAAGAATGAATGAATGCCATTAAGACAGTGGCTTATTTATTTTGAACCTTTAACAATGACATTTCAAATTGGAATATTAGCGATATTTAGTAATATAAACAGGACCAAACACAATAGAATTTAGAAGAACATTTATAATCTACAGCTGCTTGGACACGAAAGCAGGAGTACATGTATTCAGATGATATAGGAGTACATCCATGTTCTATGATATAGAATATCACCATCTCATGCATGCAAGCATTTTAAACAATAATTAATAATATTTAAAAAAAAATTTCCCTTTATATTAGCCAATGTCAAGTCATAAGAATATTCATATAGCCCTGTTAAAGTGTACAAATCATCAAAGTCTTTTGCAGCACTTGCCACATTCATCCATATGTACACAATTGAATACAAATGCGCAATGACCGATGAACCATTTTATACCAAGCATCAGACATTCACGCACTCACACATGATGGAACAGCCATCGGGACCAATTTGTGGTTCAACAACTTGCCCAGGGACACATTAACATGCAGCTGGAGCTGGACTAGACAACCTGCTCCACCTCCTGATGTATTGGTATTGACCCCTGACATTCAGCATCAGTTGGGCTCTAATTTAAATCTGGCAGATCCTTCTATTACAAAAGTCTCACAAAAACAAGCAGGGCTGCTTATCGATATAGTTTTTATGGAACATATTTTTATTGTATCTCTTCTTGCAGTGCCAGCAGAAAAATGGTGCGACAGGGGAACCTTTACGGCAGTTATTTTTTTCAGTGTTTGCGCCACTAGCTTCACTTTTGACAGCATGTTGCGCCCCTCGCTGGCCCAAGTCATAGCGTCCTCCAAAGTGAAGCTGGAGTGTTATGTGGAATTCAAACAAATTGAACAGTGAACGACATTTTTGTAAAGGTGGTGATCCATTTCAAGCCTCTGAAAAAGAGATGGAGATTTGGGTATGAGCATAATGTTAAAGAGACTAAAATGCTGAGAGAGGAAACGTACGCGGGAGGATGCAGGGAAGTGGCGGAGATTATGGAGCAGATATAAAGAGAGCAAAGGGTAATAGAGACATAAAGAAGACCTTAACCAAGGGGAACAAAAAATAAACATTACAGTTTGAAAAGATCATCTATTGTTGGTCTGCTGGAAGTCAGTCCATTAGGCAAACACACTGAGCACATACTATCAGCTGCCTCTTCCTAATACACACAGTAGACACTGCACACATGTCATTTGTAAGCTGTCAGTGAGCTCAGGCGCTGTTGTTGATTCTCACATCCTTAATATTATTTACTGTGGTGTGTCGACGGATGCACCGCTCAAGGAAGTGTTGCAGCAAAGACACTTTCCACGCCAATATTTCCAAAAACAGTTTGTACAAACATGTTGGTAATATAATAAAGAAAGTGCCTTTGATCATCTGTAGCTCATCTTTATCCTGTTACAAGGGTATACACACAGTTTTATCAACAAACAAATGTGCTTAATCAAATATTAATCTTTCTTCTTCTCTCATGCAGGCCTCCGGTCTGCCAATGTCAATCATCATCGTGGGGGTGGGACCTGCAGAATTTGACGGTACGCAGTTAGAAGTAATGATATTTTTAGTAATAATTATGCTCAGAAAGCAGAGGTAATTACACCGCTCAAAGAAATAAAGGAACACAGTGTTTCCCTGATTTTTCTTAATGCTTTAGCTCCATTTAAACAGTGGTTTGCAGTTTTTATCACATATTTTGCATTTTTTCCCTTTTATTAGAACTCTGTAGGACTTAAATGGAGTTTGACAACAGTGATTTTTCCAGAATAAATACCCATGAGTTACCAATGTTATATGCATGAGGATACGTGTAATCCCTCATGTTTTACTTCTTATCAGTTACACATGTAATGCCCATATTTATGTTTTTTCGGTCTGTGTTTTCCACAGCCATGGTGGAATTGGACGGTGATGAAGTGAGAATCTCATCAAGAGGGAGATATGCCGAGCGGGACATTGTTCAGGTACACACTACTCTCTTTCTCTCAGACCATTTACTGTTTTCATAGTGCTGAAAAATATAACCCCCACTTAAATTCTACTTGATAACTTTGTTTCCCCTCATCTTCATACCTTGAGTCATGTTAATGTTAAAGTCAAGAAACGTATTCATTTAAACTCATTGCTGGTTTTGACATTTTGAACTTGAACCTTTGGGTTCATTTGCTAGATGGATGTAACCATCAGTCAGTGACAGCTGTGACCACGTCTTCAAGGGCCACCAGTTGTCAATGTTACTGACAATTGTCAAGTACTAATATCAGCCTGGCATGTTTACCCTTCTATGTTTTATAATCTTAGAGCGGTCTGGTGTTAATAAGCACGTTGATATTAAGTTATACATCCCTATGTGGCAAATGAACTTGGTGTACTTAAAGTAATTAGAAAATATACCATTAGATATGACATTTACTGCAAATGAGTTAAACCAACCCCTTTATTTGCTTTTGAATGGCTATAGTTAAAAAAATGTATAATGTAAAAGTCAACAAATAAGAACAACATAAGGAATAATGAATCTGTGAGAAAACTAATTTGACCAAATAGATGAGAGAAACAAGTCACAAGATAATAACAAAGCTGCAATTATAAATTATAAAGCCAAAAATCTACAAACTATAGTTTAGAAAGAAAAAATCCAGAATAAATTCCTTTGGATATTTCTTTCTCAATGCTTTTCTTACTTTTCTGGAAGCAAAGAAATTAAAAAATAAAATACAAATGAATAATTTAAAATCATGTTCTCTTGTGGGCCCCTGGTGACGGCAGTGGCCTTAAGAATCCACTTAGTTCGCTTCTGTGTTTCTCACAATCTTCATGAAATTGTAATTAAGTCAAGACTACATGTGCCCAGGTTAATGCCACAGAATCAACTTAACACATTCATTTAGGCATATGAGGCTTAAAAGCACACCAGTAAGATAATTAATTTCCTAAAACTGGGTACATACAAGGCAGAATTACAATAAATTCACTACATATTGAAACACAACTTTCTTGGGGCTTTGGAAGCCTCTGAAGGCAATTCAACTTTGGGAGAAAAAAAAAAGAAGCTTGATCAAGTAGTTCCTACTCATAATTAACCGAAAATAAAAAATACACTCAGTTGTGGATATGTGAAAATGTTAGATGGACCACCAGGAAGACATTTAAAGAGCAAAATTACAATTTTGCAGAGGATTTGGAAATGCAAAAACATTTTTGTGCACGTGTTGTCTCTGCATTTTTAATGATGATTCACCAAAACAGCAGTCCATCCAAGCACTTCAAATCTGTCAGACACATGGTCACCTTGATCCTGTGGTGCACCAGACCACAGATGGCTAGATGCACCACACACACACACACACACACACACACACCCACACACAGTAAGAAAATGGCATTCTCAAAGTATCTGCCAAGAATCTGTCAAATAGCTGTTTCTCTGCGTCTTTCTCATTAAAGTGGATGAACGGAGAACCTCTGGCCCCGATCTACAAGCTGTAGAGCCTGCAGGGCAGCTTAGGGTCTCAGTCAGTCAGACAGAAGGACCAGGGTACGGCACGATGAACAGATGTAAAAAGCTTTCCCACCTGGCTGCTAGAAGCACAATCAGAGACCGCCTCTAACATTACCTATTTGAAAGTCCTTCCTTTAAATGCTCCCATCTGTAGTTTGGGATATGACATGGGTTCCTACTGATTGGGAAAAAAACGCTATGATTAATCATTCCTTTTAATCTATTAATCCTTTTGCTCTTGCCCTTTATCCTCAACCAATTTTGTTTACTTACTTATGTCATTGCCTGGCATCAAGGCTACGAGAAGAAATGCAAACATTAAGAGAGAGGCATTTGTATTTTTTTCCCACTCAGTGACCTTTATACTGTCATATCTTCCTCCCCCACAGCCTCTCTCGCCCACATGGGCAGAGTGACGCTCGTTAGCTGGCTTTTTAACAAGCTCAACTACACACAAATGGAGGAACGAGTTGGAGAGGTTTTAAAACTAAGTTTCAGTATGGGAGCCTCACGCCATCACACCAGTTCTGCCTATAGGCTCTCGTTACCATCCAGCTAATAACCCCGAGTGACACAACTAGCTTTACTCTCCACAGCGAGGCTTTCCAACACAAATTGGCCTCTCATATGATCTTGTGATTGTGAGTGACAACAGCTCATTAAGTAAATGAAACAGAGGCCTCCTCGTACCTGTCTTAATTTAATTCAGTAATATCGAGCAGTCTGGAGATGTAAACAATGAGTCAGCGCGAGATAACCTGATAATTCAAGGAGTCACAAACAGCATGGGTCCAAGGGCTCTTAGCAACACATTAAAAAACATAAATTAGACCTTTGTTTTGACGTGTGGGGAGCACAAGTCCCGACTTATTTATTACTTTGTACTGTATTTTAGTTCAGGCCATCATTTATGACAGTGTAATTACCTATTTCATGTTTCTATATTGTTTTACAAGAAGAGAACGGACATAATTGCCTCCAATGGGCCAGTGAAGGATTTCTGTGAATCTTAACATTAGAAAAACATAAATTTAATTGCTTGAGGTAACTGTATGCAAATACCAGAAAGTTGAGTCACACTAGACTGCTGCAACTCAGCCTCCTATTGTCTTTCATAAAAGATGTCAGTGATTTCTTGTGAAGGAATTTCTTTGATCAAGGCACTCACATGAAGAAGGATTGTGGGGAGACTGGATGTCTTTAACTGATGTAGTTAATATTTAATATAATCTGATGGAGGAGTATTATTGCCCCAGTATTATGTTTTTATTCATTTTAAGAGGGTACCCTCTTAAAATGAATAAAAACATAATACTGCTTATGCTACATGATCATCAGCTGTCTCCTTCCTCCGTCGTCCCTCCTCCCGCCTAATGAAGTGTCTGATACAGTCCGATGGCCCTCGGTAGGAAGGATTTCCTTTCGTCTGTCTGGGCAGCAGCTCGGTCACAGCAGCAGCCCATGTGATGTGATGGCGGTGTGCAGAGGGGTGGCTGACATCCATAATAATCAACCGTTTGTCCAGTGTTGTTTTCTCTGCTGCCGTCAGCACAGACTCAAGCTCCATACCGACCACAGTGTTGTTGTAGGGAAGACAGAAAATGGAAGTATTCTAACCTTGACTAAGTATAAGAGGCACCCATGATTACAAAAGCACCGAGAGATGATGCTTGTATGAATGTCTGAATGTGGAAACTGCCATGGAAGCAGCTCGATCGGTGTTTTACTTTAATTCAGGGGAGGAACATCAGGTCAGTGTTTCTTCAAGCATCATTGTACTCATGCATACGCAGGACCTACGTATGTAATAGAAATAAAAATAAGCAAATTATATCAGTCAGATGTCTGACCAGCTGTATCATTGTCTCTGTGAATTAGCTCACTCTTATTAGTATTTGGTTAATTCCGTTCTAATATTATATCCCAGTAATCCCAGTCGTTTGCCCGAGCTAAGAAGGTCTCGGTGTTTAGCTTCTGGCTCTGTGCCGGTCTCCTCTCTCTTTGAGACTCTGAAGATGCTCATTTTCAAACACTATCAGCCTCAAATGGCTCCAGCAAGCTTTAATATTTAATGTTTTCCATAAGAGCGTGACACAGCTGTTTGTACCATCTTTACATCTGTGTTTGCCTCCTTTTCCCGTAACCTCAGGGATTTTTCTCCATCTGCCGTTCAGGAGAAAGTTAAACATTCACCACTTCACGTTCACCAGACAACTAGTTTCATTTCACACAGGGTGAACCTGCAGCGTTTTAAATGGGCTGGAGTCTCTGCTGTGTTGCTGTGATAATTTGTGATCTAAGCTGGAGGGATGATTGCATTTTATGAGCTTTTCCTGCTTAAAACAGTTGAAAAAAGCAACCGGAAACAGAGAGTATGACTTTCTTCTTATTTTTTCTCGCTTTTATTTCAATCTCGCTCCTCTACTCTTAATCTTATCTCTAACCTCTGCTCTTCTTCCTTCTATTGCACCCGCTAATTTATTCCCGAAATATTCATCTCTGTGACTTTCATCATTTTTCCTCCTTTGAAAAACATCTCAGGCATCATTTCCCTCCATTTGCTAAGATTGCGCCCATTAGTTATGTTGCCACATCATGCTGCTCAGAGTGATAATGGGGACAGATTTAACACTTGAAATTCTCAGAAATTCTTGAAATAGTGGTTCTTAAATGGTCGACATTGTGTCATGTGTATGTTTTCCGACCTGTTGAAATGAATATACCCTCCGTCATCCCCGCCTTGCATTTCTTAAACCAGTTGTATGACTTCTGAAGTCAAAATAAAGCTTGGTTAGCGTTGTTCAGTCCATTATATGTAATATTTTGCCTTTTATTCAGGCTGTGGCTGGCTCTGAGCTCCCGCTGGCTTTAGACGCTCTGCTAACATGAGCATCTTAACTTATTGTGTTCTCCGGGGTGTTTAATCTGTGATTAAGTTTGTTGTGCTGAATGTTTTTGGGGTTGTTCCTCAACAGCTTATTTTGTCCTTACTTGTCTTATAAATTGCAAGCTTTGTGTTCTTTGGGCTTACTTATGAGATGTTTTGAGATTTGCTGCTCATTCTTGGTGTGCGAGTACGGCCCATGCCTACAAGTGTTTAGGCTCGGCCGATTTCAATATATATAGAAATATAGTGTTATGCATTATAGTTAATGTAATTGATAGAAGTAGAAGTAAATATCCTACTCCCTTAGAGTAATATAATATTAATATTAGAGGTGAGAATAACCAGGGGCCCCACAATACCATATTATCATAATATTTGGGTTAAGAAACAATCAAAAGACCCAATGTTATTGCAATATTGTTGTTTTTCTTAGCTCACCGGGAGTTTGGAGGTTGTTTTGTCAAGATAATTGTGTCCATTGATAGTTGGTTTCTCTGTGGCTTTATGTAAGCGCGGGCTTTGCTTTTTCAACCAACGCTATTTTTCTTGTTGTGGCGTATAAGCAGGCATGTCCCTGGTATTCCCTGAGAACATGATACGACACTCCTCAACACAACGCTTCGCTTATTTACTGCATCCATAACTTCCTGCGGCGCAGTGACTGTTCCCTTTGCTGCGTTCACCATGAAAATACTTTACAGCACCATCTACAAGACTGGAAAAGCAGTCTTTATTATAGTACCAAAAACTTAGATTCATATTTTCAATTTATGGAAATAAAATATCAATAGTTGGTGCTTATGTATCAGTACAATATCACTATGCAAAATATCCTAATAATATACTGTAGAGAACTAGTACAAGTACTTTTCTAGTACTTTTCTTGTGCCTTTCTTCGTTATCTCTTCTTCTTCAACTTCCGTTTCCCGTCACTACTTTCTGTCGAAATATAATTTTAACCAATTTTCTTCACTCTCAGTTTGTCCCATTCAGGGACTACATTGACCGGACGGGGAACCACATTCTGAGCATGGCCCGGCTCGCCAAGGACGTCTTGGCTGAGATCCCGGATCAGTTCTTGTCCTACATGAGGACCCGCGGGATCAAGCCGTCACCAGCACCCCCTCCCTACACACCCCCAGCACAGCCCCTCCAAACCCAGATTTGAGGATCCTGGAGGAGAGGGGCTCTGCTGTCAGGGGTTAGCAGAACATTAAACATGAAATACTTCCATTTCCTAAAGCCGCTCTCCATGCCTCGTCGTCCTGCATCACAGTGGTCTTTCTCGTTTTCAGGAAGCTGCATGTCAGGCCAGGAGAGTGTCGCTTTCAAGGACAGGAATAGCCAATGAGAGTCTGTTTACTTCCACTGTCAAGCATTCCTGCTACTGTCTGGATTTTTGTTCACCAGGTAAACAAGGAGCTTGAATTGAGGAGTTTGAGAGAGTGTCTCCAGACAAAATCCAAGGAATCTTGATCTTCAATTAACCTTTTTCTGTACATAACTGGACTTACGTGATTTTCTCTGTCTCTATCTCTCTACAACTATCTCACACTGTTTACAGTAAACACAAACAAGGATTTTTACTGTTGATACTTTTCTATACACATAGTTTCAATATATGAAGCCTATAATACTCTCTCTGTCTTTCTCTCTCTGTCTTTCTCTCTCTCTCTCTCTCTCTCTCTGTCTCTCTCTCTTCTGGCATGTGAGTCAGGTAGCAACAGTGCAGGTCCTGGTAGCCCTTCTGTACCGTACCGTGCCGTACCGTACTGAACTGTATCCTGGTGTTTATATTAACCTTTTGCATGAGTGTAGCCTCAGTCACATGCATGCACATACAGTAGATGGCCCTACACTACCTCTTCTACCCATCTGTCTGTCTCTGAGGGATGAGTGTCTGTCTGCCTGTATTTCCATTTATCACCTCTTCTTTCTGACTCTGCAGGTGTCCTGCCTGAAAAGTTTGTCTCCTTTCTACAACATTCTCTCTCTCTACCCTCTCTCAACCCGTCTCACTCCCTTATGTCTATTTCTCTTTCCCTTGCTGTGTTTCCCTCCAACGTTTCTGGCTAGTTAAAACAGATGACGTGAACAGAAAATGCTTCATCTGCTCATTAAAAGATCATTTAAAATATTGATATTTTTTCATGTACTTACATCATCAGTTCAAAATATTCCCAGTTCTTTACTTTATTATCTCAAATTAAGGGCATTCCTTCAGTCTTTGTGTTTAGTACTTTCTCTTCTAGCCTACTAAAAAAACTTAACTCAGTATTAATTTATATTAGAGACCTAATGCTTGCAAAACAGTGAGCACACTTATCTGCTCTGCTAACACGAATTTGCCAAATAGTGACCCACATTGATAAATTGAGAGCTTTGTTATAAGCGGTTTATAAACGTTAACTAATGACTAAGAAACTGTTTACAACCTACTTTATAACCTTATTATGAACCATTGATTAATCCTTTATAAATGCAGTCTTATTGTAAAGTTGTACCATTAACTTCAACAAAACGCTGGAAAAGTTCAGTTGTTAATAGAATAGAGTACAACACTTCAATTTAAGAGTCCTCTAAGCACACCGTATAGATAAACTGTTAACCGGTAAGTCAACCAGGTTGACATTTTGATTTGTTTGAATGAATTGAATAGTTGTATAAATAATTTGAAATAAATTATTCCCTAAGAATTCTGAGATATATAATTGCAAGAATATTTTTCTTTCATTTCTTCAGTTAATTCATTGTAGTCATAATGTATATGTCAGGTTTTTTAAACAAAACAAGGAAAAAAAGACATTGACTAGCCATTCCACAATTTTCTTCTTTTTCTTTTGTTCAACATAAACATGGATTTTTCTGGAATAGATGATGGAAAGTTTGAGCCCTCTAATTTCTCCCAATTTCTACAAATCTTATATAATAATTCAAGCAAAAATTCAAACTAGCTGCTGAGCTGAAATTTTTAACCGTCGATAAATTAAATATCCGAGTGTCATCTGCAGCAGATTTGGTCATACAGACATGAAGTCCAGTGATTATTTTATCACGGTTACTTTTTTAAATTATTATGTACGTCAATAAACCTGAGTGAACAGATGGAAAAGTCTCTACGGACCAATGGTATGTAATGATTGTTCGACTCCTCCTAGCCTGGCTTTATCTCCATTTAAACTCAAAGGAGTCACACTTTCCTCAACTTTAGGGCTAACTTTGTACTATTACTTTCTATTTAAAAGCTTTTGGTCTGCAATTGACAATATTGGGAGCATAGTTAGTCGTTCTCTCTCTCTCTCTCTCTCTCTCTCTCTCTCTCTCTCTCACTCTCTCACTCTCTCTCTCTGTTGTCCTTCAAACTGCCTTGGCAATACTACTTGCCCACATGGCCAGGGGTATCATCTCATTGTGTTGTCTACTCACATCCCTACCCACGTTTAAAACGACAGCAGCTGATCTCTAACTAAATACTGTTTGAGCATAAAGAGCCCAGTGGTCAAAAATGCAGAGACAAATACCGTTTCCCTATGTTGGCTTTCAATTCTGTTCTGGTGGGTGTATGAGTGTGTGTATGCATTTTTTTTTATTGCGCCTTTAGCTTTGAAATAGCTTTTTTTACGTTTGTTTTTTAAGATTGTGTATTTATATGTGCCGTTTATGTGGACACAGGTGACCTGAGTGGATGATTTCAGCTGAGGGTGTCCTGTGTTTGTCACAGACGTTGGAAGGATGATTTTTGTTTTTCTGTGACAGGTGAAAACGTTAAAATAAGAATGAGAGTTTGTTATATGCATGTGTGTTATAATAAACATCACAGTTTTTAAAATTTTCACAAAAAATGAATGAAGAGGCAGGAACATTTGAGCAATTCTTTGATGTAATGTGAATCACATCACAGCAACAAAAATGTGAAAGGATATGTGAGCATTGATGTTGAATCTTAAATAATTTTTCTTTATTGTGTGATTGGAAGTAGTCTTAAATACGCTGCTGTAATGAAGCATATACTGTATGTACTTTTGAAAGAGCATGTTATCAGTTAGTTATCTTACTGCGTAACTGATATCATCGTTTCAATGCACAATGAAGTCTTAAGATCCAGTTTTGAAAATATCAATGAATATATTACAATTTATTTGTCAAATATTTAGGTACAGCTTTACAATAAGATTAACCTCATTATGTATTTCAAAAATGTTTTGATTAAGTCATTAATTAGTAATTATGAATCATTAATAAGCAACTTATAATTTTAGCAATTGGCACAGGTTCGCAGTTTGGTTAGCGACCTGTCGCTGTCGTCTTTTTTCATTTAATGACTTATAGCACATTATTAATATTATTTTGAGTGTCCACAGATTGCCTAATAAACAATTTATAAACAATTTATTTATGAACACTTTATAAGGGTAGTCTTATTGTAAAGTCGTACCAGTCACTCTAATAATTTTGAAAGGTTTTTGATTATTTTAATACTTTTACATTTGAACTTAATTTATTATTTTGTGAGAAATAACTGTAAAGCTCCGGATCGCCACATTCTCCCCTGATTTACACTGATATGTTATATAACAGACGTTTTAATGCAATGACTACATATAATAATAATTTGGCACATTAACACACGCTGAGTTCATATGAAAAACAAATGCAGTATATCTTTGTTGTAGACTCATTGTATAAAATATTGGTGCTGATTTTATAAGGTGTAGTACATTTTGCTCACAGCCGGCTCATAATCCTGAGAAACTACTGTGGTCCAAATTTTTCCCCACTTTATTTTCTCTGTACATGACTGGTTGGGCGACATAAGTGGCTAAAATTAAATGCGAAGTTATTTCGGAAAAGCAGCGCTTTTTGTAAAAATAAAAAAGAACTATTCGATTAAACTATGTTACTTATACAGGATAAATCTCGAGTTGATTCCTATGCACTATATTTGGACTAATGTCAGGAAACAGTTATTTCCCCCCTGTGAGTAAAATATGAACTACTAGAGTAAATCACAATGTTTACATTGTTGACTTGATTCATCTGCACCAAATTTTGACTCAATTGGAACAAAGGTTGAGCAACTATCGCCTGAAAACTGTTTTTTTTAAAATCTCCCCCTAGTGTCTGAAGCATACAACTGAGCTTACTGAAAATCCACCCAATTCTTCCCTCGGATTAAACTTTTTTGTGTGATTGTTTTAACATGAAGGAGATGGTGATTCCATAAAATCCCTGAAAACATGGAATCATATATCATCATACATGACTAACATTTTTTCTAAATGATCTTATTATCCCTCTGCAGTACCCCTACAGGTCATTTGTTTTGAATATGACATTGTTGCCTCGTCGAGTTTCTTGCTACAACAATGTTTATAGTTGATATTTTCCTCACAGTCTCCTCCTGTATTGCCACTGTCACAATATTGGTGGACTAACTGCGAGAGTGTGGCGTTTAAACGGGTGGCGTCACACACCTGTCGCCACCCACTGGGTCCACAACCTAGCTGGAAGCATCATTAGGTCTGCAGGTCAAAGAGAGCAGCTCATTACTGCCTCTGCAGACATACCATAAAACCCACATCTAACACTGCTGGCCCTGAGCTGAGGTTGTTGATTGGAGGTGGATCTCATTGGTCAGCTCAGTGAGTGATGCTGGTTGTCTGTGACAATCTGGCTGGAGCACAATTCTCCACGGTGCAGCAGTTATTGTGGAAACGACAGCGTAATGTTGGAAACTTTTGTTTATATTTACAGCTACAGTTTGATATTTTGTTAATATGGCTTTCTTTATACTCTTTTTATTCTGTTGATATAAATCTATAAAATTATACTCGTAGACGTAAACAAAACTGACTCACTGATGTCAGTTACGCAGCAATGGCAACATACATTTTGCAACTATTTCCACCAGATCGATTTGCAGTGGCAGACCCCTCGGTGAATTTTAATTGTACCCTATTAATTTTTAAGACAAAGGATTGTGTCATTTCATCGCTCAAAAAAATAAACCTTTATTTTATTTTCTAGACTTTTTAGTTGAAAACTGGCAGACCAGGTCCAAATCCAGGACGCATTTTGCAGGATGATGCCTTTGTCATGTCATTTGAATAGATAAATACCTCCTGTTTCAGGTCATGTTCCTCAGCGAATCCTTTCAGTTTAGAAAGAGAACATCTCGTACTTCACATTCATTTAATCAATTTACTTTTTTCCCAAAAAATTAAATCTTGTTTCAACTTGACAAAAAAAAAAAAAAAATGATAATAATAATCAAGCTGTTGGTGATTTTTGAGGAAGAAATTCATTTTAAACTAATTACAATTGCAAAGATTGAGATGACCTTCAAAGTGTAGAATTAAAGGAGACATTGAAATTCAATGTTTTGATGCTGGTCTTTCTTTGCTTTCGTACGTAAACTCAAACAAGCTATTTTTATTCATTTTACTATTATAATATCTCTAATTTTGCTAAAGTTCATATAAGTAGGAGTAGATTGTGTTTATGTGTGTGCGTGTGAGTATGATTGTGTTTAAATAGATAAACTTTATGTGTGAGAGAGTGTGTGGTGCCTTTAATAGAGCGTTTTAATGGACCAAGTGTTGAGATACATTAAATCTTTGTTTACTAAAACTATCCAAATAATATATTGTATGCTCGTCATATCTTCTTAACAATGTGCACTATGTCTGCATGTACAGTTTTACAAAGGATGCACCAGTTCCTTTTGTTAAAAAACTGAGTGTTTTGAAATATAAGAATATATATGAGAATCTATAACTGTACAAAATGGCCTTAAATCTTTCACTGATTTTTTTGGAATTGTGCGATGCCTTCTTCAGAAACATGAATTGTTCAAAAGGAATCTGTCGTTCTCTATTTTGTGCCAGTAATTCTATTGCTTTGTGTGGTTTCTTTGCACAAGTTCAATTATGGAGAAAAAAAACAATGATCTTGTACTATTTTGAGACTGTGATTAATCAGAGAAAGCATAGCTGAAGTACTGATTGTCTGATAATACATATAATAGATGACTATTTCTGTATCTAAATTATGGATTTTTAAATAAATATTCATATTAAACACAGCATTAGTCTTGTTTCCTTTTTCTACCAGTGGTTTTATTTTTCAATTCTCCCTCCAGTTATTGCTTGATAAGAAAAATAAATGTTTTTGTCCCTCTGATTGCATCGTTATGTCCCGGAAAATGAAGGATATTATGGAATCGTCATCCATAATCCTTGGCTTCACTCAAAAACTATTTCATGGATCATTCTCAAATTTTATACCCCCATACACCTTAGTGCGAGGAAGAACTGGACTGAATTTGGGAAAGGGAGCTTTATCTCCGAACAGTTTTCGGCATAATTTTGCAACTGTTCCGATTTAGTCCAAATGCGGTGCATAAGAATTGACTCAAGGAAATATATCTTGCATATTTTATATTTACTCTTAAAGTCAATATTTAACTCACTAAGAGAAGCTTCTTTTTTTCTTTTTTTTTTTTACCAAAAACATTTTTTAGGATGTAATGTCCTGACCACTGGTCTGACTTTTGTGAATATGAATCAAATCCAGGAGATTAATGTTGTATACATCATGCTTTACTCTTATAGTTCATATTTTACTCACTAGGGGGAGCTAGTTCCAGAAAAAACTCAGTTGATTGCTTGTAAAACGCAGAAAAAATACCAATGGTTCTGCAAAATGGGAAATATCTAACATTTATTTCTGTAAGATGTCGCTCCCTCTCTTTCTATTAATAAGTTCTGCCTGCTGTGGTAAAAACAATTTACTATTTCCTATCTTAATTGGCCCACGGTGGAAGAGGTAATTAGTTAGGAAGACTGTACATACCTTACCACAAAAATGCTGAAATTTCTACTCTTTATCAGTCGGGGGTTGATAAGATTCTCAGTCAACACTCAATAAATCAGCATGAACTTTGACAGGTGCTGCGCTCCCTGATTTCAAAGTGCCGTCAGAATTTTAGGATATTCTCTGCTCCCACTCGGAGTGACAGGAGGTGCACTGAGCTTCCCTGCAAGAGTGGATCTTTTCCTGCTGCTGCTATGAGGTTAATGGATGTCACCGAAACTTTAGTTTAGCACACAACATTTTGGGGCACAAACATGTATTTGCCTGTGGGTTGAATGAGAGGATCATGCTAGAAGCTGCGGGGTTTCTCTGTGATTAGCATTAAAATCAGTGATAAACAACTAGCTTTGCTCTTTAAGAAAGTAAAAATAACAAAATCTACCAGCATTCCTGAAACTCAGCAATTAACATGCTGTACCTTGGTCGTTTCCACTGTCTCTCTCACCCTGGGGTGCCATCTGAATTTCATATGTACTGCCTACCGAAACATAGTTGCAGACCAAGTACACCTGAAAACAGTATTCCCTAATGGCAGTGTTCTCTTCGAAGGTCAAGGTCTTGACTTGGCCTCAACCTTAACCTTATTGACTAACTGCGGGATGTGTTGGCCAAACCACGGTGCCCACCTTGGAACTTACAGAATTTAAAGGATCTGCTGCTAGCATCTTAGTGCCAGATACCACAGCACACCTTTTTTTTTCTGGAGTCCATGCCTCATTGGGCTGTTTTATTTTGGTGGCAGACAGGGATTTATAATGTTATGGCTGAATACTGTAAAACCCATGTAGAGGCAAGCAATCAGAATTTTGATTTAATGCCCTAATGAGGTTTTGGGAGTTTGTTGGTGAATGTGTAGAAGGAATCAGAATCTTTGTTGTTGTTTCTGTGTTGCTGTTGGGATGCTTTTCACAATGATAAAGATAAATCCTCATCTGTTTGTCCCGATCTAACAGCATAGAAGACACCAGTGGAACAACTCACCCCCACAAAACTCTCAATCAATATGTTTTGACTGCAATCAGCTTTACACATGTCTATATACAGTATGGGTCGCTGTTATCACATGTCTCATTAGTCTAATTAACACCTATCGCCTATCTTTCAAACTCCTGCATCTGTTTAATCTGCCGTCAGATGTGAAGGTTTGTCACACACAAATGACAAGTTGACACTATCAAGTTTGAAAAACTTGGCATTAAGAGAAGCTAAGAATCAACAATTTACGGATTTGCTGCCAATCATCTCCTTTCTCTCCGCGTAAATTGTTGTTTATTTAATATACTAAGCGTGATGTTGATCACTCTTTTAGTTAAAAAAAATTGCATATACCCACACACACAGGACAAGATTGCGATGGTGGATTGGAACATGTCATCTACATTTCAGAATGAATTTAGATCAGTGGGACCTCCACGATAAATATGTCAACATTTTGTTGATAATGATGATGGGGGATCGTGACATGGACAGGTGTCACCAAACACACACACAGCGTGGAGAAAGGCAACAATCTATCACCATCAGCGCTTCTTCATCTATCAGAAAGATGTCAGCTGTTGGCCCGTACATTTTCATCCTCATAAATTCTAAGAGCAGATGAAATTGGCTGAAGTGAGCATGTATTTGCAAAACTTCCTGTCACATTTGGGCTAAAAACCATCACTGAAAATGTGGATCACTGACCTGAGGTAAAGACAAATTAGATTTGAAATTGAGTCTGTGAATAAAGTAGGATCAGGATAGGAAGGAAAGACTTGATATGATTAAATGCCTTATTTTGATTTATATACAGACATTTCAGGGAATACAATATGGACCAGTTGCACAGCAGCACATGCTGATTTTAAACAGCATCTTTTTTTTTTTTTAGGCCCCAACTATATTTAAAAAGCGGTGTCAAATGTTGTGGTTAGAAGAGGCTCTCATCCCCAAGCTTTTATCTTGGTATTTCTGCTCACCAACAGGGATCATTTGCAAATTCACTAAATATTAAGTTTTGTGATTAAATAATTCAGGTTTAACATTTATATTTAATATTTATATCTAATAATTATATCTAACATTTAGATTCAACATTTAGATTTAACATATACATTTTGGTCTCGATAAAAATACTTACAATGTAAATGCTTACATTTACATTTAGATATAACATTTACATTTAGATTTAAGATTAACATTGAGATTCAGATTTAATATTACATGAATAATTTTCATGTGGATTGAGAGTTAACATTTAGACTTAACATTAAGGTATGACATTTAGATTTAACATTTGGATATGAAACATACTTTTAGATTTTACGTTTCTATTAAGAGTTTCTATTTAGACATTTTCTCTAATATATTTTTTCAAGAAAAATTCAAATCTGAATAACTTCATAAATATTGCTGTAACTTTCTAAGCATTGATTGGAGCTAAATGTGGCAAAACGTTACTGTTAATTTAGACATGTGCTACTCTACAATATTTAGAATTTGCAGCCCTCTGATGACAACCTTTTATTAAAAAAAAATATTTTAATATTTAATACAACACATTATGTACATTTAATCCTTGACCATTTCTAAGGCTAAAAAATGTCTTTAATTCCTGCATTGAATCAGTGAAAATCTGGATTTAAATATACACGCATGTGACATGTGTATTTTGGCATTAAAAAACGAATGTTGCTAATTATGAGTAAATTCGGTCTGGGTTTTTCTTCTGACCCAATCATCACCTACATTTAAATATGATGAAGATTCTAACATACTGTACGCCGAGGTTATTTATAATGCAGAGATAATAATGTCTATTTACAAGCGGGAGAGGCTGGCGTGTGCGTCCTGATGCTTTAAATAGCTTTATTTTCCCAGTGTGCCTCGAGGCCTAGGTGGAAGTTGGATTGATTGATTTTGGGGTTGAGAGAGGCAGAGGGAAAGGTGCTAATATCACTGTCAATCAACATGTAATGCAAACGGCAGCAAAGAAACAGAGAGAGACAGAGAGAGAGAGAATCATTGCCTGTTACATATTTGTTCCTCTGCATAAAACAATGCAGAGGAATAGCAGCGCTCATTAACAGCTGAACAGAATCAGGAGTCAGAGGCAAAGTAGGAAATGAGCAGCATTGAAGTGAATTGTATTTCCTATTTGATATTTATCTATTTGGCTGCCCTTTTATTCATAAAAATATATTAAATCTGAATGTGGAACAAATATTCCAAACAATTAAAAAAAAAAAAACAACAGCCATACAGACATGAATGTTATAATTCATTCTGAAAACAAGGGATTGCTCCTTTTTTCTTTTAAACAATTGTTTACAAATAATTATGCAGGAATTATTTGACAAAAAAAGGTAATTGAAGTTTTTTTTAATATAAAAAGATTTGATGTGTTAATTCTTGAGTAAGTCTAATGAACACTGTGGTCGTTCTCTGACAACCAGGGTTGTAATTATGTTCGCCTGTCACTTCATGACACAGTGGTAGCTTAGCAACCTGCCATGCAGACTTCTTGAGCTAAAGTGGGATCTCATTTGAATTTTCCACAAAACTTATAATCAAGATAGGAACTCTGGGTGTTGGTTCAGAGTTGTGCATCTTAGGAGACCTTAATGACACCAAATTCTATCAAAAGCATCCTCCGCAGTCTCATCACACTGATATGAATGTGGGCCGGTTGTATAATTACTGTTTACAATTACTAAAACAAAAACACATATTTCATCCACTTCGCCTGCTTTACTCCCACCATCTTCCTATAAATAGAACATTTCCTTCATATCTGTAATTGTTTTTAGAGGTGCTAAGAAATGGAATATGGCAGGTTTATGCATGATGTAACTTTGAAAATATTTCCCTGCTATATGATTGTTGTTGTTTTTACCAGCTAACACTTCAATAAAAGTTCTATTTTAGAGAAAGCAGAGGTGTGAGCAATGTTTGCTGAACTTTGTCGCATATTCCTCTTTATTGACTTTCTTTCTCTACTTTCTGTATTCACTTTCTGTACTACAGTGAGACGGGTGCTGCAGAAATCTTGATTTGCCCACTGTAGTCTAGGTTTTCCACCTAAAACTGTGGACAACCGTCGCCAGCCGAGATGAATTCCTGCAGCTGCACTCCAGATTTGGAAGGACCATGACAGGAACTAGAATCTTGTTTTAAACCAGGACCAGCACTTGACCGATGAACAGAACTGTAAACTGAACTACAACTAGAGGCTGTTATGTATATTATATTGCATTTATTCAAAGATATATCCCTTCATTTACATACTGGATCTTTAAAATCAGCCTGAAAACCTATGATTCTAGCATTTAGCTGAAAGCACCTCCGCTCCTAATTACAGACTGACATTGCTGTAAACTCATTATTAGTTATCCTAATTGTTTTGATGGATTACTATTTCACACCAGTAGTGTCACTGGACATAAAGATCTACTGTTGCCCAGGTCTATAGGTTCTGTAATATAGGATATTTGTTATAGCATTCGTGTGTGCACACACTCATTACGATTAAATTAAGGTTGGTTAAGCTGGCAATAACAACACGGCGAGCCACAGCTTCCTGAAATTCAATATTTGATCAAAATAATTGTATTTATCGCATAAAAAGACATTTCTTCTCCATCGTTCCTAAGTTAGATGTTGCTCCTCCCGGCTTTCTAGGCCGTGTTGGCCTATGTAACTTTTCAGTATTGGCTGTTTTTTTTTTACATGACATTGCATCTGCCCCTGAACGCAGCACAGCCTAACGGTTACTTTCACAGCTGTAAATTCTCATGTCGTAGCCGAACTTACGCCATGAAGGACTTGAACATGTGAGAACATGTGTTAGGTTAAGTTTGAAACTACTGAAACCACACATGGAAACCGGTAGTTTGGATGGATTTTAATTCGGTTCTGGATAGAGAGTCTGAGAAAGCATTTCGTCAATGGTAAGACTCCAGTTTAACTATATTTGTAACTGATGACGGCAGTTTGTAATGTTTGTATTTGATGGGTTAAAAACATGTCATGGAAGTCCACGCTTCGTTCTGATATCCAAATTCACTTTTATTTCAGAAAATATATGTATCTGTGAAAACTAACAAACAAACAAACAAAACAAACTCTTACATTCAAAGCTAAAATCACAATCTCCAAATTAGCTTAAAGCTAATTTGCATAGTAAAGCTAGCAAAACTCAAGAAAGTCAAAAACAATTCTGTCAAACATTTCTTCAAGATTCAGATGAAAAGTAATGTAATACTCTTTTAAAAGAATATAATTAATTATTGCCAGGTTACCCTGACCGACAAAATAGAATAACAAAATGATTGAGAATCTGGGGGCACGGGTTCAAAAATCTGTGTGCGCAGTTTATAAACCGTGCGTATTTCTAAATTGAAGGTAAAGATTTACGTGGATTTTCTCAATATTAATACAGAGTTTATAGAATGCAGAGATTATAGTAATGCAGTGTTTACATGTCTTGGCCAGAAAATTATTGCACAGATCCAGTGGGCTCATTATGTGTCTTCCAGACCTTTAAATCATAAAAATGTGCTTATATCTTCTCCCTTCACTGGTTTCAGCCAGAAAAGACTTTCTGGCTGTCTCAGTGTCCCCTGTCTGTGTTTTCTTTGTTAAAATTCTAATGTGGTTTTTCCTTCATATCTGTTTTTTAAACAGATATGAAGGAAAAATCATCAATCATTCATATCTGTTTTTTAAACAGATATGATATCTGTATATCCTTCATATCTGTCTTTTAAACAGATATGAAGGAAAAATCATCAATCATCAATCATTCATATCTGTTTTTTAAACAGATATGATATCTGTATATCCTTCATATCTGTTTTTTAAACAGATATGAAGGTTTTTAAGGCTTTAAGACTTTGGTTTTTAAGGCTTTGATATGGAGATCCGTGGCTGAGCTTCATCATCATTACTGTAGTTTTTGTTAAAGTCAGTGACCCCTGTGTTTGAGCTTACTCAAGGAACTTGGACAAAAACTTCACTGTTGGTTTTCAAAACATTTCTCTGTAACCTTTGCTTGATCTCTAATCAATTTATCTTATCTGTGAATCATTTTACCTGTTCAGTTGAATGTGTTTGTTATTAATTGACTTTACAGCTACTCTCTGACTTTCTTTGTGAACACTTTGTAATAGTTGCCTTGAAATACGCCATAAATGGAGTAATTATTTATATGATGATATAAACAAAAAACCATAAGGTTGTCACCACAATTCATTTTTAAAAACCAAGAATTTTGACTTCACTTCAAAAAATTCAAAGATAAACACCATTTATTTTGAGGATTTGTTTATGCACCCCCTACTCACTGGTCTGAATGGTTGTAGAGCAGACATACATCACAACCACATCCCATGGTGTCCTTTCCAAAGAGCATAACAGTGAGAAAAAAAAAAGATATGACATCAGGCCATCAGGATGAAAGTGGTAAATTGTGTGACCTGACTATGTCCGTCTGTGGAAAACCTTTCATGACAGGTTAGTTAATGATGAGTTATTCAGCGTGAGCGGATTCAGCCTCTTGGTCTGAGCCAATTAGAAAATAGGCTTTACTACTGCCCAGCAGATCAATACTTGACAAATGATCATATGGAACAGGTTAAACAAAGCCAGTCTCAGTTTTACACGGATGAACTTTAGGATATTCATCCATACGACTGTTGAGATTTATAGACAGTTTGATGGCAAAAAGACTTTCTGGCTGTGTCTGTGTGTCCCTCTTTGTTTTATTTGTTTAAATGTGAAACTGAAGCCTAAATGAGTCACAGTCTCCATGAATGCATTATTCTTATCAATAAGCTTTTGAGAGACATAATTCTAAGTCTAGGAGTTTTGACTAATTAAGTCACGATCATGATTAACTCAGTATGATATCTCAAGATTTTTGGAAAAGTAAGTCATGATCATGATTCATTCAATTAGATATCTTGAGATTATTAAAAGAAAAAAAAACATCATGGTCATCATTGATATCTTGAGTTTACTGGAAAATTAAGGATTGATCATGATTGACTCAGTTTGATATTTTGAGTTAGGGGGCATAATTCTAAGTCTTGGAGTTTTGACTAATTAAGTCACGATCATTATAAACTAAGTCTTAAATCTTAGGTTTGTCTGATAATTAACTCATGGTCATGATTAACTTTGTTTGATATCTCAAGGTTAGTGGTTAATTAAGTCATAATCATGATAACCTAAGACCTAACTCTCAAGATTATGAGATGATTAACTCATGATTATGATAAACTATGTTTGATATCTTGAGTTTAAGGGGTAATCAAATCATGATCACGATATACTAAGACTTAAATCTGAAGATTATTGACTAATTAACTCATGATCATGATAAACGAAGTTTAATATCTCTGGATTTTGAGATGATAAAGTTCTTATCCTCAAACATTGGGATAAGACTGATAAGAAACAGAAATGGTGGTGCAGGAGCTCTTGACAGAGTTGTGTGATGAAAAGGTACTTTTGCTTTATCTGAAACAAATCTTAATATCTTAATATCTTAATAATCTTAATGAATATTAAATCCACAGAGGAGGAGCTGCACCTCCGTTCTTCTTCATTATATTCCACCAAGATCCACAGGCCTTTCTTATTTTTGTGCTTGCTATCATTCATCAGCGGGTGCCACAAACACTTGCACCCTCTGGAAACCATCTCTGTGTCTTAATTAGCAAAACACTTGCTTCCACATAAAGCATCAAACATAAGCCTTTTCTATTGCTGTGAGTGAGACAGTAGATGCATGACGCAGTGAGATCAGAGGTAGACGCATGAGTTGCTGGGAGCTTCATTGTCTCCTAAGTTTCTGTGGGTGAAAGAGAAAAAGAGACGGGTCATTAGAGAATCTGTTGAATTTCTGCTCTATTGTGTTTCCGGTCTCTCCGCCCCTTGTGGACGCGTCTGAGCAGTGTGTTTCCCTGTGTGTGCATGTATTTGTGCAGACATGTGGATACGAGGTTGTGTAGGAGGTTGACAGATTCACAGTGACAGTGTCGAGGAGTTGGAGAATCCTCTGACAGTGATGATGCTCTGCTGACTCCAAACTTTCACACGCTCTGCTGGCTATGTAGGAAGGTTCCGTTTTAAACTAAACTGGAGGAAACATACACCCTGTTGAAAATGTAATTGATTTGAGGGACAGCTCAGCAAGATTATATTGAGTGTTTACCAGCAGGTAGGTCCCCTCTGAATGATGCACTGTAAAAAAAATAAAAATATAGAAAAAGATACAAATATTGCATTGATTGTTTAAATCTTATTTGTGACAGAAAGGTAGCAGTAAGAATGAAGGGAAAGGTTTACAAGATGTTGTCAGAGCAGCTCTGCTGGATGGTTTAGAGACGGAGGCTCTGACCCAAAGATAGAAGGCATGGTTGAAGATGTTAAAATGTTCTCGTGAGAAAGACAGATAGTGGATCTATTGGTAGAAGGATGCTGGAGATGGAGCTGCCACGCCACAGAAAAACAGACCAGAGAGGAGGTTTAAGGTTATGGTTAAGAGGATAGGCAGTTGGTTGGTCGGTTAGGATTAGGACCCCGAAAAAAAAGAATGTTAAATTTTATCGCAAAATATTGTCAGTATTGGTGCCAAACTACAACATACTTTTTGTGATTAGAAGAGGATAAGCGGTTAAGGATAAAGCATAATAAATGCTTAATAAATTTATAAGGTATGTATATACCGATCAGCCATTCGGTATATGGCGAGTATGGTGAAAGCAAAACATGGACTCTCGTAATTAACAAAAACATTTTTGAAATAAAAAAAATATATATATATAAAAACTAAAACTAAAACATTATTTATTAAAAATACATTCAAAGAATCCCACACAACAACCCAACAGACATGAATAAATTCAAAAATGAGTTAGAAATCCAAATAATTAGATAGATAAGATTGTTCAACTTATTTTTCTGTCTCTACTGGACATTCACTTTTTTCATAGTTAACCTGATGATGAAGAGGGGATAACATCAATGTTGTTAGACGTCTATGCTTTTTTTCAAAAGGAATATTTTAGCTAAACTAAAGGAAAGCAAATGTTTTGTTTTTTATATAGAGACACTTTCATAACTGCAAAAATACAAATCTAGGAAGGAAGTGTAACAAGTTTTTGAATGGATAATTTTGTTTGACTTTGATTGCACTGAATTCAAGAATCAATCAGATCAGTCAATCCATCAATTAAACTTTATTTATATCGCACATCTAACAATAAAATCAAATGTTATTCAATGTGCTTTACAGGTGATCAAATCAAATCTGATTGAAGTGACAATTCACAACAAAGACAGACTCAAGGTGATTTCCAAAAAGAACCGGTATAGACCGAACTATTAATTCATTATCCTAGAGAGACCCAAAAAATTCCTCCGTGAGCAAGCACTTTTCAACAGTGGCGAGAAAAAGTACTTATATAGAAATATCTGAAAAACTTAAAGTTGTGTCCCAGTGATGGCTCTGTAACTCACTTAACCCTTACAGAGTACTACAGCAGTTTTTGACTTCTAGTTTAGATGAGACTTTTAGACTTTTTATGGACCGCGATCATACTGTTGAAGTTCAGTGGACCCAGTTTTAGACCCAGAACTCACTGGAGATATGTATCTCAACTGGTCTGGGCGGGCCTTGGGAACCCCCTAGGATGAGCTGGAGCGTATTCCTGGGAAGAGGGACATCTGAAATGCCTTTCTCAGCATGCTGCTACTGTGACCCGACCCCGGATAAATGGAAAATGGATTTATGAATGGCTGGATTATTAATTTCCAGTGCCGAGTTCTCAGATGAATGCTTTCAGCTATCACTGAAAGACTGACAGAGTAACAACTATCTAGAGAACGTAATGAAAAATTTAGCATCTAAATATCTGGATAACAGGCAGAACAGTTACAACACAATAAGAAGGTTCTGGATTCATATCCACCTAAAGACTTAGAGCCTTTTTGTGTGGAGTTCTCAAGTTGTCCCCAAGTTTGGGTTGGTTCTCTCCAGGTACTCCAGCTTCCCCCTGCGGTGCAAAATCATGCAATATAGTTGAATTCATGAGAAAGTGAGTTTGAATTGTGAATTGTGAGTGAGTTTGAAAAGCGAATGGTATATGCCTTGTCTTTGAAATGTCTCTCACAGTTAAAGGCCGTGTTTTGTTTATGGACCAAAGACGGTGCCAGTACTAAATGACAGTATCTGTATTTTTGTGTATATTGGATGTATTTATATATATATATGTCCCACTTCAAATGCATTTTATTACATGCAGCATCCATTTCCACAGTTTTTACCTGCACATTGGGTTTATAAAAACTTGTGCACAAAGATAGTACTGCATACAATCTGCATACAAACATCAACCCAAAAAAATTACACTCGCTAGCCTGCTGATTAAATTAGATAATGAGAAGAAATACCAAAGGCAGGTTGTTATTTGCACTAAATTGAACTATAATGCATCATCACAGACTTACATGATTAAGTTTATATTGTCCAAGCCTGTCCACTAAAATACCAGCTTCTTAGCTTTTTCCGTGAAGAATTAGTCAAATCTGAGCCTGGTCCCGCAGTTGGGAGCATTATGGCTTTGTGTTGGCTGGAGACACTTGGTTTCAGAGCTGCAGTTACAACAAACTGCCTTTATGTCATTTACTAGTTTAATAGAAGAAGCAGCAGCAGCAGCAGCTTAATATGAAAGACTTTAACAGTTGGTAAAGATTCTTTCTCTGGGTTTCCATTCTTTTGACATTTTCATGGAAACCCAGAAGGTTATTACAAATGTAGAATATTACAATATGGTGACATTCCACATATGTAAAACCAGTTGGCATGGATGGACGATGCGTTGGGGTCTGGTGCAGAGCAGTATGAGTGGCAGGTGATGGAAGGCAACTTGGCATACCGACTCCTGATTCACCAGGCCAAAACATCCATACTTGCAGGTGTTGAGTCCATAGGGTGGCAGCTCCATGAAGCTTGTTGGGGCTGACACCAGTCGTGCACCGTGAAAAAAAGCCAACAGACACTCACCTCCCAGCTCCCCTCCTAGGTCTGGCTTCAGAAGGGTGCCCTGGTCTCCTTATTCTGGGAAAAGTATCAAAGGTCCTTTGGTACCTATTTATTGTGGTCTTTAAATCAATGTTAGTGGTCCATCTACGCTCCAACCCTGACCTATGGTCATATCTTCTGGGTAGTGACCAAAAGAATGAGGTCAAGGATGCAAGCGGCTCCAAGAGCTTCCTCCTTAGGTTGGCTGGGCTCAGCCTTAGAAATAAGGAAAGGAGCTCAGACATTCGAAGGGAGTTTTTTTCAGGCGTGTTCAACTGGCAGGATACTCCAAGATAGACCCAGAACTTGCTGGAGGAACTAGACTTCATCTATGACGATCTGGAGAGTGTTGCTACGGAGAGGAATGTCTGAAAATCCCTCCTTATACTGCTGCCACCGCGAGGAAAATGGATGGATTGAGTTTTACAAAATGTGAAACACTTTTACCAAGGTCAAACCAATCAACATAATGGAAAACTACATTTTAAAAGTAAAAACAAAGTCACATCATATGTTTTTACTTAAAAGTAGAGTCCGTGTACGCAAAAAGTGCAAAATAAGTAAGGATACTTGTGTGCATCAAAATCAGAGGTTCCAAGCACTGATGAGTACCGGCCTATTTCAGGCACATTGTTCTCAACAACAGAAGTTCAGTTGAATCGGGGGAAATTAATAAGTGGAACAAAAGAATTATAGTTAGATTAAAATGATTATGATTAGAAGGAATAGACGTTGAAACAGGAAATAGATCCCCATCCAATGAATTTGCAGATTTGGCGCTGAAAACTTGTTCTGGTGATGGGGAGTAGAGCTCAATGTTTGGGTGATTATGTGATAAGAAAACTCTCCATCAGTGGATTTCATTGCAGTTAATGTCTAGGCTTATGGTGGTAGGTTGCAAATTTCCGACAAGACTTTAGAGAGCGAGTATGTTTAAAGTTTGACACCCTTATAATTGATTGGCTAAAAGACATCATGACAGGTTGTGTTTGGATGAAGAGATGAAGAGAAGGAGCCAGCGAAGCTCCAAAGTAAGGGAAAGGGTTTGTGAAGAAGATGGAATGCCCAAATTGATCTCTCCTGATTTAACTTTTGCTTTGGTTCTTAATCATATCCCTGAAAAAAATATTAAGGAATTGCCACCGTGTCAACCGCAGCAGATCCTTTGTTTTAACACAATAACTCAAAAACTGTTCCATGGCTCATTTATAAATTTCATACTATCATACCCCTTAGTGTGAGGAAGGACTGGATTGATTTTGGAGAGTTCGATTGTATAGTGTCGAAAATAGGGGGAGCTTTACCTGTCAGTCTTTGGGCCATAATTTCTCTGATTGAGTCAAAATTTTGATCATATGAATGAACACAAAGAGATTAATCTTTTACATATTCTATTTTACTCTAAAAGTTCATATTTCATTGTCTCGTGGGAGCTTCTTTTATGAAAAACAAAGTTTTTACAAAACAACTTACTAATCATTTGTCCGATTTAGTCCAAATTTGTTGCATATGAGTCGACTTGATGAGATCTCTCTTGTATTTATCATATTTATAATATTTTACTCTAACATTACTCACTAGGGCGAGCTTTTCTTTTGTTTAATCAGTAAATACCTTTTGCAGCCTGTGATTCTAATAATAATAATAATACATTTAATTTATAATGCACTTTACATTTGGATCAAATCTCAAAGTGCTAATAAAGAGTACTATAATACTATACTATATCAGTATAAAGAATACTGATACTATACAGCTCTTCTGATACCGAGGGTAATTATTGTCAAACTATTAATGAAAAACAATTATACATTTTTTTATATATATAAAAAACCCAAAAGCCAAGGATATTGGGAATCCTCATTGCATCCGCTGCAGATCCTTTGTGTTAACGCGATAACTGAAAAACTCTCATGGATCAAACTTTCATGCATCAATTTCAAATTTTCGTGTGAGAAAGAACTGGATTCATTTAGGAAAGGTTGATTGTACATTTCTGCCAATAGGGGCACCTTATCTCAAAAATCCACAGTTTTAGGGCCATCATTTCTCAGCAGTTGATTCAATTTGGTCCAAATTCGATGCAAATGAATCAATTAAATGTATTATTAACATAACGAGATCTTTTTTTTCCTTATCATATTTTACTCTTAAATTTGATATTTAAATCCCTAGGGGAGCTTTTTTATGAAAATTTTTTTTTTCTGACCTTACGTCCCAACTAGGGCTACTTTTTTTTTTTCTTTTGCAAAAATCCCAATTTTATGATAGTTACTTTCATATTACATCCAAATTGGCTAATATGAATATACACCAGGAGATCTATCTTAAATAAATTATATCACTATAATAGTTCATATTTCACTATTTATAAAAAGCTTTTTTGTGGAAAACACAGTTCCTCATCCATCCAATCCCAACCAGAAGTCCAATTGTGTTTAAATTTAGCTCATGTGATTTGACGAAAAAAAATTGTTAACTCTATTTATCTTTATTATTTAATCATTATTGAATCACTATGGGATTTTATCTTAGAGCATATCGATGACCTCATAGAAATAGTAAGGTTGAGTCAATATAGACTGCTTGAGATTATTAATGAGTCACATTTAATTTGAGGAGTAGAATGTGCAAAGCAGGTGATTTGGGACTTTGGGGATAGACCCTTAATTTCGGGGTCGACATTGTAGGATTAGATAATGCTGGTGTGTTTCCAGCTGGACTCCTCACTTTGTCGTACTAACGACCAATCAGTGTAATTCAGTAATTACAACTCAAACAAAGACAAAGGACAAACTGCATCATGAACTAAAACAAATCTGAGACAGATAGCAGAGACTCTTTCTACTCCGCCTCTCCATCATCCATCATAATCCCTGAGAGGGTGAAAATGGAAGGTGAGAGTCTAAGAGGTGTAGTAAATTCAGGAATATCATAAAATGACATCCTGTGTATTTCAACCAACTCCCAGCCTGAAGGCTCTGTGCACCTATTTCCTGTCCTCCGTATCAGCTCTGCGTGTCTGAATGGTGCAATCAAGGTTTGAATAATATCCCAGTTTGATTGTATTAAAGCCTCTCTTGTGAGCTGCCCCAACACTGTTTGGTGTAATTAGAGAGTAGTGGTGTAATGGTTTGGTTTGGACGGAGACCCATCATCATGCCTCGTGTTGTCTTTGATGTGCCAACTGGGTGCTCCTCTCAAAAGTAAAGAAGACTGCACTCTGAATTATTATGAGCAGCAGAGCTTTGATGGGTTTATGTACTGATGGCTACAGAAGGCAGAATGTCAGATTCTGCTTATTAAATGTATCTGCATGGATTCCCTCGGTTTGTCTTCGTCTCTCTGTAATTTAATTTCATCTGAAAGTGCTGGCAGTGAGTTGAGAGTGGCTAATAATTTGAACAAGGCTGGTTTCAACAATCTTTTTTTCATTGTTTTTTTCACATTTGCATTAAGGTTTTCTGTGAAAGCATCACTTAGAAGTATGGTGTTGAATATGTAACCAGTTTGACATTTTCTCTTCATGCTGAAGTCCTCTGGTCTCTTTTACAGTGATTTATTTTTGTCTTGTAGCGCCACCTAGTGATTCTGACCTGATCTGTTAAAAAAGAGTCATTATCTAGAAATGCAGATTCAAAACTTTGTTCAGCAATGTAGCCAATTTGAATTATTTTTACTGCCAAATACTTAACTGTGATCAGCACAAAAAATGTTAGTTGCTACATTTACACAATTATTACATAAATAACATAACATAAAATAATTCACAGTAAAATCACAAAGTTAGAAAAAATTAGACAATTTGACTTTAATCTGTCAGGCGGAGATTAAAGTCAGACTTCTGACTTTTTTTTCCCTTAAATGTCTGACTAAAATTCCGATTTAGAAATAATTAAATGTGGTTTACTTGACTTATAGTTGTAATTTAAAAAAATTAAATTAACTTAAAACTCCTTTTTTTTCAAACAAAACACAATCCAGAGGATAATGACGTGATTTAAAATGATTTAATCTTAAGTAAATGAATCTAATGTATTTTGCTCTTGCCTCTACATTCTTTTTAGTCGTAGTTACGGTTTGGGTCCTCTACTTCACTTTGAGTCACTTAAGGCTATTTTCTCCAGACTGCAGTACCTCTACACGACCACACGAGGTCACTATGAGAGCTGATATGGAGCCCTATCAGAGTAGACCTGATCTCAGAGATGTCAGGGCAGGTAGATCAAGTGTATTTCTTTATCTTATTTGCTGTTGAACAAAAAGGAACTAAGTGCTTTGACATTTCACAACCTCTGATCTAATCTAATTCCATTTCTTTGGCAACTGTACAGTCGAAAAAACAATATGGATGTGGACATTTTTACATTATTTTGTTTTAAGTTCAGGCAACTTGTTAAGAGGTCTTTTCAAAAGGAGTGACCCAGTCTTTTACAACTGTTTTGGACCAGAAATAAACATGGAAACTTAAGTTACATGTGTCATTAATTTTTCCATGTGCATCTCTGTTTTTTTTTAGAGAAACACTTGACTCTTATCCACGATCACACATATGAAGCAGCTCCGTGTATCTATTGACTATTTAGTACCTGACAAGTTTTCTTTGTGCTACAGTAGCAATGAAGTACATATACTTAACTACATTTTTGAGGATATCATTGTGACCGGACAGTCAGGTGACCTGACACACACTGGTATTTCTGTGAGGGTTGGCTAGAGGACATTGCTGCACGTGAAAAAATATGGCATCCTGATACATGTACTTTATATCTTCAGGTATGTCTATCCAATAAAAAAAACATCAAAGACTCTCTGATATATTTTTCATAGAATACTGCTGGTATCATTCATTTGAAGTGGTTTACATTCAGGGAGTAACTATTAAAAAGGCTCTGAGTCAGTGCCGTCATTCTGTAGGTGGACTGAAGGTGGAGGTGGACTGAACTCGTCAAACATTTAGATTAACATTCATGTATCCTTCTTCCAACTACACTTGCACATTCTAAAGGACTAAATTATTACATTCAGGATCTACATAAGGATTTTCACATGACAGAAAAAAGTCAGCCACAACATTATAAACACTGACTCATCAAGTCAGAATAATATTGATGATCTTGTTATATTGACACCTGTCAGAATGTGGGATATAATAGGCAGCAAGTGAAGATTTTTCCCTAAAGTAGATGTATTGGGAGTAGGAAAAATGGGGACGTGTAAAGATCTGAGCCACTTTGACGAAGGCCAAATTGTGATTGCTGCCCTCACCTCCGGCACTGCAGAAATTATTGGGGATGTAATGACTGCAGTGGATTGTACCAACCAAATTGGTTTGAAGAGGCTAACTGATGTGGGTGGGGAGCACAGGCTTGTTGCCATGTGTTATGATCCCATAGAAGAGCTACTGTCGCACAAATTGGTGAAAAATTTGATGCTGATTGTGATAGAAAAATGTCAAACAGGCAAAACAGGAATCCGCCCTGTTTGGGAAGTGTAAAAATATAGGAGCATTACTGTCCAGATGCTTTTGGCCATATGGTGCATGATATAAAGCTTCCAATATTACAAAGTGTATCAGCTAAATTGTTATCCGATGGAATTCTTTCATGCTGATTGTGTTTGTTTGCTCCTCAGTCGTGTTATTGGGTTTTGACATGGGTTAAAATTCATCACAAGATTTACAAAGTTTTCACTCATCATCTTCTGGTAGAAACGGTAACCCTGTAGAACATCATTATGTTTCCGTTTTTATCTTTGATACTTTTCATGTGTTTTGTTTACTTTTGTGAAATATCTAATATGTATCATCCACTATTATTTATCGCAGGATCATCATATTTTATGCAACGCTATGAGCTCCTCAAACAGCTCATGCGTCACCTCGTGGTGCACATGGTTATTTTGTGACAGGCTCCACAAGACTGTTAGAAATCCATCATGTTGTCTTTTATTTTACAGTCACAATCATATTTTCTTTCCAGTGTCTCAAATCCATAAAAAATAAATATACATTATCTTACAAAATATTTCCAGTGTCTTGGATCAATAAAAAACAAGGACATTTATCCACAGCTTTGATTGCATGGGGGTTAAAACACTGGGCCTGTACAAAAAGTAGTGGACAAAGGTTTATACAGAGTGCTAAAACAAGTGGCCTTATATGAACTTCAAGATTGACATCATTTCCACTTTTAACTCATATTGAGGACAGATTTTACATTTATGAAATAGAACACCAACAAATGATTTAACTATCTTTGATAAACTGAGTTAAAAGTGAATAGACTCCAACTCTAACAGGAGCATTTGCTGTAATTCATGACTTTGGTGACATGAGTGTGTTTATCTTAAACAAACAGGCAGGATGGACACTGGAAAAGCAGACTTCAGGTTCATAGTAGTCCTCAAACTAAAAAGCTGAGTTTTCAACAGAGGTATCCACATTATTCATATTCAAACAGCCCCACTGTTCTGTGTGTGGGTCTGAGATATTTTAGGTCACTCACACACTCAAACATAACAGTCTTCAATTCGGTTTAATAAGGCATCAATTAAGATCAGATGGAAGGCACGGAGATTATTGTTGTCAGTTGTTGGAACAAATGGATCAAATGATGTTCACATTTGCACAGTGTTCTTACTTCAACACTGGAAAATGATAGTCAGTTCAGAAATGTGTCCTTATTGAAGCTGAAAATATAAGATTTCTTCTTCACCTTCAACAGTATCTGCACATTAAGTACACTCTAAATGCACTGCATTGAGAGGCTGGGATAGCCTTTCTTTATGTAAATAAAAAAGAAGTATTCAGTGTGTGACAGTCATTGAGAGCATGTGATGTGAGGATCATGTGACTGTAGTCTTTGAAATCCTCTTGGACTACAAATGCACCAGCATCACGAAGAGTCTGGGTTCATTCTGCGGTTGCAGTAGTTCTACGTTTCTCCGTAAGAAAGAATGATGTCCAACTTTCTGAGCTTTACCCACTGACAGGGCGACTCCTCATAACCATCAATGAGGGACAGCATTTTGGGTGGAAATTCTTCGTCTCTCTTTCCCCGAATCCGGTGGTGGTTTTGGCACACGCTCCATTCTATCCCCTTTTGTTAGAGTCAAACATGGTGTTCCCTTTTTTACATCTCACATGTTCCTATTAACTCTGTGTAATTCGATGCACTTAACAGTCTGCAATTAATACTGCTCTCCAGAAAGAGGCAACATGAGAGGCGGGATGGAAAGATCAGGTGGGGAGAAAACTTTCTCCCTCCTGTAACCCAACTTGAAGCACCCATCTGTCTTTAGATTTCTTTCCTTTTATCCCCATCCTCTTGGCTGTACTCCCTTCCTCTTCACCCAACAGGGTCTTTGATCTTCCTCTCACAAAGGCAAGCTGGTCTGGGTTTTCCTAACAGGTCAGATCGAAGTCTCATTACTGCCACTGTCAACGAAGGAGACGGAGGGAAGGAGGGAGGAAAGGGGTAGGGAGGGAGAGAGGGAGGGAGGAAAGAGGGATGGGGTTGTGGGAGAAGAGGGAATGCAGGGAGGATGGGTGCAGGAAGAAGGATGGGAAGACAAGGACGTGCAAAATAAAAATGAGTGCAGGGATGCAGGAAGTCCTCATGCGGTAGTTAAGCAGGATGGGTAGACTAGTCATGCCACAGTTAAAGGAATAGTTCAGCATTTTGGGAAATGCTGCTATTTTGCTCTTTGGAGAGAAACAAATGTGGAGATTGACTTTTGTCTCTACTGTATATACTAGATATGAAACTCTGAGCAAAAACTTACTAGCTTGGCCTCGTTTCCCATTGTAACAAGTTTTTGAGCAAAGCTAAACTGCCCAGTTGTAACAATAGCGTCATATTTACGAAACAGATATAAGAATTGCATACTTTTTTTGTATAACTTCTTATATTTTCTCCAAAATGTCAAACTATTCCTTGAAGTGTTGATTCTATTATGATACATGCATTATTTGCCGTGACAGCCAGCTACTACATGTTATTTATGCACATTTGAAGTATAATTCATTAAGTTGCCTAGATTCAACTATTCTTGATGAACTTATTCACAGCAACAATTATGCAAAATCAAAACAAACATCATCACTACGTGCCAATGCTCTCTCCACGTCTACTTACTCTGAATCGGACTCGTTGCCTCCGTTGACCGTCCCAGACTTCAAGTGCATTGCCATCCCCCCGTTGCTTTCCCGGTAGATGCCTGCTGGTGGGGGCCCGGCAGGAATCTGTGGTCGTGGGGCAACAGGTGGTTTGATGGGGGAGCTGTTGTTGTGGTTGCCAGGGTGACCCGCGTCGTTGGAGGATAGCAAGGGCGGCTGGGACGAAGGGGTTATGATGTTGATGGATGTGGGAGTCTGGGAAGAGGTGTTGTTATTGTTGGGGGGAGGGGAGGTGATGGTGGGGGAGTTGTAGTCACTCAGCTTCTCCCTCAGGCGGTTCTTCATGTTCTTGTCACTGAGTGGAGGGGGGTAACTGATCTTGTTCTTTAAGATACCTGAGACATAAAAAAAAAAAATTTCCAGCATAAATCGAATCAATGAGATCGATGAATTCTTTCAAAATAATTCCCGTCTTTCACCTTTTCTCTGCTCCGGCTGGTGGTTACTCTGACTGTTTGGTTGACTCGACGGTGCAGTGTCTCTAGCATTACCAGCTGTTTGTTTATCTCTCCCTCTCTCCAGAGAGTGGCCCTCTCTCTCTCTGTCACCAATGTGATTTAGCTTATTTTCAGGGTGCAGCTCCACGTTCACCTTGGTCTCCACCCTCAGCCCCTCTGCTCCGCCCAGGTCCTCGCTGTCACTGGCTGTGGTGGCATCCATTGGCCAGTAAGGCTTCACGTGATTGGACACCGAATCCACTAAATAAGGGAAAGGATCGGAGGCAAAGTTAAGACAGAATTCAGGTAATTTTATGAAGACATCTTCTCATTTATTTGATATGTTCAAACTTTTATGATATAAACTAATGAACAGGTATGATTTGGTCAGGTGGACATAAAAAAAATAGAAGTTTGTTCAAGTGTGCTATTAGCCCAGCAGTCTTCATTTTGTAGAGTCCTTGAGCATGACCATGAACCCAAACCTTCACCCACTAAATTAATGGGTGATGTACTGTATCCTTAATAAAGGATACAATATTATTATAGGTTCAGTGTGAATTTTGCACTTAAGTTTACTATCCATATGCTGAAAGTATAATTGCAAGTATACTTTTTGTAATCTGAAAGTGGGCCAATTTAGTACATTTTCAGGTTAAGCCTTTAAATATATGGATGAAAATATTATAAACTATGTTAACCGCGGTGCTCCCTCTCCTACCAGGGGAACGGACATGCCCGTTGCCCACTGAGGCGAAGCCCCTTGCACTTTGTTGCTTTTGCTAATTAATATGTTTAATTTTCCATTGGACAATTTTTAATTTCTCCTCTCCCTCCCCGGAGGACGAGGGACAGGAAATGCCACAACTGGAGCCTTAGACGATGACATCATTTTGGCACTTGAGGGCCACTGTACATTCGTTGTTAGGGAGGGGTCACCTGAGGGGCAACACAGGTTGAAATCTGAAACTTCCCCGCTATATGCCATAAAAGTTTACAAACTGAACCTTTAAATTTATATTCAACTGTTTCAATATGATGGATAATATTAAGATGACATGAGGCTCAGTTGGGTTTGCAGAAATATAGATGCTAAAATGTCTTTCAAATAGGCTACTTTTTCCTTTTATACTGTGAGTACATTTCAGACACTGTGCTTAGCCTCAAAGTTGTCGTAAAGTGTATAAATGTACTTTCACATTCTATATCTATACCTTTCGGAGTGCTGTGAATGGGCTGCCTCTCGTTGTTCCACTTGGGCTTGACGTCAATGTCATCGTCCTCACTGTCGGAGGAGTGGGAGGAGGCGTAAGAGGAGCTGTGATCATCCACCGACAGTTCGCTGTCCGAGTCAGAGTCTGGAAGGGAAACGTATGAAGATGAACATTCTGTCGATAAGATAAATATAGGTACGCTGCTTTATGTGTGAGTTCGCCAGTTCAATCAGGAAGTAGTGATAAAGGAAAACCTCACCGTCCACCTTGGTGCCGTTCCTGTGGAACAGAGGCCCGTCCAGGTCCGTGTGTCCTTTAGCTGTCCCTGAGGAGACGCTGGGCTTCTGGCCAGACTCCTCCCTACGTAGTTAGAGGAGCAGAAAGGAGGAGAGGGGCACAGGGAAGTGAAAGAGTGGAGAGGTGGAGGAGGAGAGTAAGAACGAGGCAACAAGGGGAAGTACAGCATCCCTGACAGTTCATTCAAGTCCAAACTCGTGGTGTGAGACACACTTACTGCATGTTTGACAGCTGAAACATCAGACACATACATTCGGCTTGGGTTACACAATCATCAAGGTGGCTAAGTAATTAAAGATGTATTACGTCATTATGTTTTCTAATATTCTATGCAACCACACATTTTTAACCCTTGTCTGAACGAGCAAATGTCCATAAAACCTCCAGCTAAAGCCTCTGTGTCTCCTCCCTGCCTGTGGAATCGATATAATTGGTACGGGGAGAAATGCTCCTACAGACTCTGACCTGTCTGTAGACGAGCCGGCAGCTGCAGGGAGGGGGCTTTTGTGTCTGTATTAAATTCCCACTTAAACAGGCACAGTCAGATCTTCTGATTCTCAGAACACTTTCTTTTCCTCCCTCCTTGTACTTCTTCCCCTCCGGCGCCTGCCCCCCGTGGCGTTTTTGCTCTCATTCAGCCAAGTGTCAGCTTTTTCTACCAAGATGACAGCTTTACGATCCGAGGCGTACATTCGACCTAACCTCGGATCTGTAAAACGCTTTAAAGGTACTAGTAATGTGTAACTGTACTCCACTTTGATGAAAACATGTGTGATTCAGAAAAACACACAAATGTACAAGACACCCAGGTGAGGTTAGCCTGAGATGAAAAGCGTCTAGACCTAAAGTTTCGACTATTTCAAATGAACCAGGAATGTCCTTGTCCTAATTCTTCCCCATGATTCTTTTAGCTGCCAAGTATCACGTGTAACATAGAAGAAATACCTGAAATATTCGGCGTGGATGGTTGTAATTGAAATCTGACCGATTATTCAAATACTCAAAGGAGTATAAAAGTGAAAATCTAATCTTTTCACATTTAATGCGATTTATTTCTCCTTGATTGAAATATTGCATGATGGGTATAGACTGCGCTTTAGAAGTGTCCAATAGGCATACAAAGACCAGAACAAACCAGTTAATCAATGGGAAACTGGTTGGATCAGCTGATGGGACTCCAAAGTAAAACCAAGAGAGGTTCAGCATTAACAAACTAAAAAGTGCTCCATGGGTCCAGGTGAGAAGTTAAACTACGTGACGTGTAACAGGGTATATGGGAGAAGTTCAGCCCACTCATGCAAACCACATACAACGGGCGCACAAAGAGGGCTGCTCAAGAGACGGATGACGCCGGATGGCAGTTAAAAACATTTTGAATATTTAGAAGATCCACCAGTCAAACCCACGAATGGTGTCTGGCTGCATTTTTTCAAACAGGGAGCTCGAAAACTGAGAACGTTCCACTTTATACACTGACAAAATCAAGGGTATGATCCAACAGTGGTTGTAAGGTATTATGACAGATACAAAAAGTGGAGTAGAAGTTGTTTATTGAATTAGTGTCGTTATGTGTTAAGGGAAATATTGTTAATTTTAAGGGATCATTGTTCAGATTCTTAACAATAAATCAAACAGTTTATTCATTATGTTAAATTTTGCCAAAAATACATTACAGCAACGTTTAACTATTGCCATACATCCACCCTGTGATGCTATTTTACTTTTCATGCACACAGTACTTATACTAATTAGCCATAACATTATAACAATCTACCTCATATTGTGTAGGGTCCACTTTCAGAAAAAGCTCGGCAATGAACTGTGTGTTTGGACGCCTTATTTTCAGAATCAGCAATACATTTTTCAGCAATTTACGTAGCAACATCTCTAGTGGTATCAGGCAATGGGTTTTGGCTTTGTCCCCAGAGCAAATAATCAAGCATTGGGGCCTGACCCTGTCATGGGCGAGACCTGCAGTTCTGGAGATTTTCTGACCCAGTTGGTTTTAATGTTATGATTGATTAGAGTAAATTATCATATCATAAATGTACATTCCTGTTTAACGATTCATTACATAAGAGCAAAGTTAGCAGTGTCAACTTTCAACACAGTACAGGTTAACAGTATGGATGGATAGTGTTGTACCCTGTTGTGGCCATCAATGGGCATTCATGTGTTTTCCTTAACGTGTGTTGGATTTTGCAACAAAGCCATACGCCATGCACTGGCAAATCTCAGCATGACTGTCATGCAGTGTTAACAGTAGAAAGCAGGTGCCGTTCTGTGACAGCTTGAACAGTATGTGTGAAGAAAAAACAAGAAAAACATCCAGCTGTTACTTATCTCCAGTGGCAGAGAATACGGACAGAGTGACAGGGAATGTGTGACTCTTAGGTGTGTGTGACTCTGGATGTGTGTTTAGATTAGGGGGCGTGTTAGTATATGTGGGACATAATCAGACATGCAGGGAGGAGTAGAAAGACAACTGGCAAAAGTTCACACAAGCTGAGGTGGAGTCACACACACAAAACCATCAGAGTAGTAGAAGCAGCCATGCAGTCAGTGTGCATGTACCTTAGTGTGTAAGCCAGGTAGCTGCTGCGGCTCTTGGCTGACCTGATGGTGCTTTCCAGGGACACTGTGGACTCGCCGATGCCTGAGCGGTACAATGCGGCATCTTCTGTGTAGGTGTTGTTGCAGTTGAGAGAACGCTGCAATTGGAGGGATTAAAGAATGGAGGAAGCAGGACAGAAAAAAACAACATATGACTATATTTCGACAAACGTCCTGAGCAAATGCTGGCAGTAAAACTGCAATGACATTGAGAGAAGTGAAGCATGAAGCCAAAAAACACAATGGATTCAACATGGATGAATCTGATCAAGCACTGCAGAAACGTCATAGAATGGCGCGTGGAGAAAGGTTAGAGTATGTCTGATCACTCACGGTGAGCAAAGAGGCCCTGGCCGTGCTGGACTCGTCTGGTATGCTCTTCTTTCCAGTGAAGACATTCTTGAGGTTCTTCCTCACCTCTTTGTTAAATATGATATGGAAGAAGAAGATGAAGACTCCCTGTGTGGAAAGTAAATCAGATGCTTTACAAACACTGCAGTTAAGTCCTTTATTCACAGCCTGTTCCACCTTCTATTACACCTCATTGTTTTATTAAAATGCATGAACAGAACAAGCCTATTAAGAGGTAGGATAGGAGGGGTGTGTGTCACGTTGATTATGTGTTATGTTTATGTTATGTTTGCAATCCATTTGAAAAGCAGCTGGTAAAAACTGGAGAGATGGAGGAAGGAAACAGACAAATCTATATCAGATGGCAGTCAAGAATCAAAAGTAGAGACTTTAGTAGTAGACTTTTGGCACGTCTTCCTGTCCGCCATTATGTCCTGTGGAGCTGCTCTCTTTCTTCTATGTTGTGCACATATATGTAAAAAATGAGCACAGATACGCATGAAAGCCTCCGTCCTTAGTGGTCTTTAATGTTGAGCATTAATGGGTCTTAACGCTCCGAGCAAAGAATGAGAGAAAGTAAATGATTGTTGTTGTCATGTTATTCGTTGTTTACAAAGCCTTGATCGATGCATAATCAAAACGTCACGCTTGACACAGATGTTGCTTTGTCATGCTTCTTGCCTCCATTGCCAGCAGTGCGCTGGGATAATATCACCCACTGGTAGTGGTAATATGCTGCCGTTGGTTTGTTCAGCGTAAACAATAAATGGGTAAATAGAAGAGGGCCTTTGCTCCAATGCTACTGTGTTAAGAAGGCCTGAGATAAAGGAAGATTAAGATGCAGTATAAAACGCTGTGCTACCTGCAGACAGCTGAAGACCGCAAACAGGTAATGGAAGGTCATCACGTCACTGTTGACAGCCATCAGACCGAGCAGCCAGGTGGCACTGATGAGCAGAAGCAGGAGGAAGGCCATTCGGAGTGCAGCACTGAGGAGAGGGAATGCACAGATCAGTTTTACTGTAGCAAAAACTTTATTCTGTCCTCACTATTGGATGTGATCCTTAATGAATGTTTTAAAACAAAACTTACATGGCCCCTGACTTTTCCATAGCCTTCTGCCTGCGACCACAGGAAGCCTTCGCAGCCAGGATAAAGATCACTATGTTAACCTTTAGCGAGCAAAAGAAAGAGAGGAGTTGTTAACAGTTAATTAATTTTAGTATAATATAATAACACACTCAATGTCTAGACAGACACAGATGAACCAGCCCATTTTAAAAGGGACTCTTTTAATCGTTTACATACCAGGACAACTACAAAGATGGGTCCAGCGAAGCTCCAGATGAGAGTGTCATGAACTGAAAGCCAGCAGAAATCCGGGTTCCCATAACCCTGGGGGTCAAGACCTACTGCCAAACCTACACACGGCGAAAGAAAAGAAGAGAGTCCAATAACGTGAGTAAGATTGCCACAGCATGTCAGTACATCAAAAAGCATTCCATATATGACAGTCGTCATGTCAAGAAGCACCAAATTGGTATGAAGTAAAATATGTACTAAATAATAGGCTTGGAGAAGTGGTACTAATTGGAGGGACCAGACACAGGGAAAAAAAACCCTGTAAAAACAAAGTCAGTGAACATTTCCAGTAATCCCGCAACGTCTTTACCAGATTTATGCAACTGCTTTATCTTAATTTGACATCCAAATAAAGGCTGTCAATCTCGCAATGCATCTCTCCTCCCTCTCTTTCTTCCTTTGTCTCTTCTATAATTTTCCCACGAGGATGACAGCTTATGTGGAGGAGACGAGTCACAGCACGAAAGCCCCCCTGACAATCGGCCACCCTCTACAGCTCTGTTTCTCTGAGCTGGTCTCTCACCGGTGATAATAGCCGGTATGCCCCAGCCGATGGCGTAGTAGAACCTCATGTGGCCATGATTGATGTTGCGCAGCTCTGTCAGCATGCGGTAGATGTGTAACCCCTCTACGAACATCCAGGCGAAGGTGCACATGTAGAAGTAATGGAGGAGGATGGCGATGACCGTGCACACAAACTGGAGGGATATAAGACAGAGAGAGAGGGAACATGTTAAAGAATGTGTCTACTTTTTGAGCAAGCAAGACTGTTTTGAGATCCCTGCGGAAGCAGACGATCAAATGAACGCCTAGTAAATCCATCCATACAGAAAAATCAAGGAAAGATTTATTGCATTATAATTAAAATAAGAGTAAAATTGTTTGATTCTTGACTGAACAAAAAAAAGCATAAAAATCTCTTAAGATCTGATTTTTGACAAACGTCCAGCATTTTATAGATTTAACAATTACCCCGGTGGTAAAAAAGAAGAGACTTATATTGAGTAACAGTGAAAACTTGCAATCATCAAAGTGCATCAATGACAAAGTTAAGAATGATACAAATATTGGAAAGAATAATTCAGCCAATCTCTACATCCTTTCATCTCCCTCCCAGTGCCTTCTGCTCTACTGGAGGAATGCGGTGTGTCAGGGAATGTCCCAGCAGTGGAGATACTATATTTTAGTAACACTGTGGAGATCAGAGAGACTACTTTGACAGGGTTATAAATCATCCTGCACACGGCCCCGGGCACATACTGACAGCATTCCAGCAGTTTGACGCACGCACACACCTGAAGACAAGATGGTGGACACACTTTAACACATGCTGAATCAATACATTCATAGGAATGAAGAAAGAAAGTGATAAAACTCCCTCTGTGTAAAATCTGTTTGCCGGCTTAGTACTTTTATAAAATCAGCAAATGTATTAAAAGAATGAGTCAGAAAAGGCAATATTCCAGCATACGCATCTAGAACTAAGTTTCAAGCAATACAGGGCAGCTCTGGCTCTCTTGAGTGGTCATGACCCTGTAGGAAGTTCACCAGTTGTCCTCCCTTGGACCACTGTGGCAGCCATTAGGTGTCAGCATCTTGCTCAAAGACACCTTGACATATCAACAGAAGGGGCTGGGGTTAACTCACTACTGCTCATCCACTGCCGTCATGGTGTTCTAAAAGCTTTTTTATGTTACTGAGAGATTTACAAAGCTTCCTGTCACAAGTTTAGAACTAAGCTAGTCCGCTCTTTAAATCTGTCTCCACATAAAACACAGAATGTGCCAGCTTTGTAAACCTCACCTCTTAAAAAATGATTACCAACAATTATCAGATTAATTTAATCTGTACTGCAGCCATGCAGGTGATTTATCAAGTAAAAACCAAGAAGTGGTTTTGGTAAACCTTTGAAGGGACTACATCTCAGAGGTGTGCTATCGTAGAAAGGTACCAGTCACAGCATGTCTCTGCTACAGGGACTCCAAGGTGTATGTGAAAGTGTTTATCCAAATGTTTGGGTCAGGAGACTTCAAATACCCCACATATGTGTTTCTGGACATTAAACTAGATGATGAATGTAACATAATTATCTCAATGGAGCTCTGACCTCAGACTCCACACCCTCTCAGCCTGCACCCTAAATATACACAGGTATACAGTGAGAACGTCAAATCCAGCGAAGACTGCCAGTCTAATAGGAGGTTACATTTGGAGATGGCTCGGGTAAAGATCAAACTCCTTACTACTTAAGACCCAGCCTAAGAAACACAGCCTTATCTGTAGGATAAAAACAGACTCCTTGGTAATAAGGCTGATATAACTCCTGTCAACACGGAGCTAAAAGGCTGCCCTCAAGCCAAACAAATATCTCTGGGTGCCTGAAAGTTCTCAATTTAGTTACCTCCATAGTGAAACATCTTTATCCCTCTAAAGCAGAAAAAGTAAATGTCATTTAAAAATTTGAAGTTGTTTTTGTAGTAAGCAGATGGAGGGATAGCAAAAAGTCATAGATAAACGGCTCAAATAGTGTAGCTAGTATTAAGCATTTTAAATCTAAAAGTAACGGGAAACCTTTTTTCTTAGGTTAGATAAAATGAATACGATTTCAGATTGTTGATCAGAATATAGAGTACAAGGACAGCTAGATGCAAACAAAACCACTTCAGTAGACAGTTCAGTGGGGAGAATACATTATTGTAATGTATAATTTATATAAATTAACAGTGCACAGAGTCCTCAACCAATGTATTACTGTTTTAAGACTGACAGTAAGAAAATCTGCAATTTAAGTTTTCATTTATATACTTTATTGTATACTTTTTTATTTGATTATATAAGTTTTTTGTTTGACTTAAAATCTGGAAACCCTCCTCTGAGACAAATCCCACTCACACAACTTCTAGCAATTGAAATAACCCAAAAATCTCTAAATATTGAAAAGACCACTTCAGTATTTAATAGTTTGTTTATATAAATTTCTTGTGTGTTTTAAAAATACTGACAGGAATTTGAGTTGTGCTTTGGAAATAAAACACGACGGTCCAGGTGGATTCATCAGTCGATTCACTGCCGGGATAATAATGTGGAATAACAGGCTGATTGTTTTGTGTAATTAGTCAGATGACAGTTGGGGTCAACAACGGTCACCTTTAGTTCACCTGACATGGAAATATCTAACAAACATCTTGTTACCACTGACTAAATAATAAAAACTCGCGGCAGATAAACAAAAAAAATGTCTCCGTCGTACGAGCGCTCTTGTTCCTGATGGTTTAACACTCACCGGATTGTCGGTCTGATTGATGCCGAGCAGGAAGACGAGCTCGGAGAAGAACAGCGCTGCCACCAGGTTCCTGTGGATGGCGTTGAGATTGGAGTGGAGCCGGCGCAGGAGGCACAACAAGATGAAAGTCAGGAGGAGTAGTAGCAGGGAGATTGATACCGTGGTGTAGGTGACAATCTTCAGTGGGAGAACATCACCGTGCTAGGGAGAGCAGACGTCATCATGTCAGGTCAACATCAAGACAAGAAAGCAAGAAAAATATTAAACCTTGGATCTGATTGGAAAATTGTACCTCTCTTTTGGAAATGTCCATGAGCACAGCAAAGCTGGACATGTGGTTACACTGACAGCTAATATGGCTGTTGTTCCTGCTGAGCACCTCGCAGCCTTTGGAGGACCAGCCGCCGGTACCTGCGATCCTAAACCCAACAGATGAACGTGAGAAATGAAGACCAGAGTGCAAACAAGAGAGACTTATGGACGCTGCTTCATGTGTAAAAGTTCATCCCCAGCAGGATACTCGTGTGTGAATCCAACTCACGTGATGGAGTGGTTCCAGAAGACACAGACAGGTTTGGTTCGCTCCTCCGTCTCAAGCAGGGTGTACTCCAATGTGATGGGTGGATCCAGGATAGGGGGAATAGGTGGACCCTCACTGTGCACCGTGGCGCTCACTATGGCTGTGTTGATCACTGGACGGTTCGGAAGCCTTTACAAAAATACAATTTTGAGAAGTTTTTTCATTTGATGTTATTAAATACTGAAAATGCACTGCTGAAAAGATTATTTGAATTTAGCCCATTGGTGTACATTGGGTGTACATTCTGGTCCACCTGAATGGGCTGCAGTTGCAGCAACTTGACACCAAGGGTTACAGTTGAACTAGCATAATGCAAAACTAGAGGAAATCTATCCGGTAGGATGAGGAGAGAAACATGGTCTGTGGCCACCACCTTCAGAACCAATCTGTTTTTGAGGGTTGTCTTGTTGTTATCTCACCTGTCCATATGTTGTTGCTGTCATTTACTCCAAAGCAGGAGTAACTGATTCACAATCTGCTTACGCTTGATGACTATGATGATTTAGTTTTCTTCTGGATTTTTTGAGTGGCCACTCATGTACATGACATCATACCATAACAGAGACAACATATGTCCTTTTAACTTCTTACACATATTTTAGTGGTATACTCTTTTTCAGCATATATCAAGAATAAAAACACCGCTGAGTCCATAAACAGAACGTTATGAGCTCATTCAGCCACTGATGAAGTGATTCCTCCAAAGAAACAGAAGTAAATATTATGGCATCTATTAACTATAAATCTAAAATATTCTCAAGTGAAGTAGTTTTTTTTCAAAAGTGTACACAATAAGAAGAATTGCATTCACACTAGTGAGAGTTCGCCCAGGGTTTGTGTTGTCTTTTTCAACCCTCTCGTTCTCCGTTCTTGATTTGGACATGATTTAATCCAAACATAGTACGTGGGAAAGTTGTGTTGAACACATCACTGAGATGCTGGAACTCTACCTCAGACTTCTGCGGTCAGGGTCGTATCTTTCCGGGAGGAGTTTCCCCAGTGATTTGTATACTATCACCACGGCAACCGGCAGAGGGGCTACTGGCTGAAGGTGGCGCCGTTTCCTATTGGATCCTGTGCCCTCCTCCTGATCCAGCAGGGGTTCAGTCTGGGATGGAACGGCAGGAGCATGCTCTGCTGGGAGGAAACAGTGAGAGATAAGTTGGTACTACATGAGAGAAATTCACAATATGGAAAGACAAACTTTTGTGCTAAGATTGACTATTTTATTTTATTTTATATTGCGATAAGGACAGAGTGGAATAACTTCTTGTTATAATAAGGAATGTGGATGCTGATTATAGTCTGTTCTCTCAGCGCTTCAAGACCCATCTCCGTTCCGTGCTGCTGTTTGTCCCGTAGGACGATGCTTTGGAGGGCTTTACTATCCCCGATAATTGTCTAGAACAGCTATGAATGTAGCGTGCGGACAATCCTGTCATAACAGCAATTATGTTGTTTTTATTTATTTTCTTAAAAGTCTTTCAGGTTCAAGTTTCAATAAAGTCAGAACATAATATCTGCCAGCAGTCGTACCTCTGTGACCCTGCATGCGGAGGTTGAACTGGGGGAAGTGGACGGAGGAGCCAAGCTCTTTTGGGTAGGTATCCTTGATGTCCTCAAACCGAGGCATGGTTGCCCTCTCTGGGTCGAACACATCCAGGTAGTCAACGGTTAGAACTAGAAGAAGAGGAGGCCAAGGATGAAGTCGACATGTGATTATGGTTCCCAGTTCCACACAGTGCGATTACACAGCTCCTCCACTCACTCATGTTGTCTGTGACGATGGTGAAGGGTTTCAGGTAGGTTTTCCTGACATTCTGTGCCAGGGTGTTGGCGTAGTCTTCAAAGTTGCGGAGCAGGTGGGCGGTGCCACCGTCAGTCCTCTGGATCTGCTCCCAGTACTCTTTGTTTTCAGGATCCAGCAGGGAGCTGGAGGCTCGCACCAAGTTCTGGAAAAACCAACAATAACTGTAATTAAGATCACAGAGCATTTTTAACCACTGTCATACACACAGCACCACCTTTCCAGGAACTTCCCTCCATATGCTTTGATTATTTCTGATTTTTAGACTCATGTTTTCAGGATCTTAAGTTGTTTTACTTGAAATTCCTAATCTAGGTTTGCGCCTTCTTACTGATTACTTGAAAATCCGTTTTAGGTAATCTAAATCTCTCACGTCGCCAAATACCTAAAAATTACAGATTATTATTATCTTGCATCTTTTTTTAATGCCACTCCTTGTGTTAGGCACAAAACTTCATATAATGTAGCGCTTATCAAAGCCATGTGTGGGGGATTAAATTACTGAAGTGATGGATCAAGTTGTTCTCCCGGTGGGTGGCAGTGTACCACCACTGCTCCCATACAGACTTTCACAAAGTTAAAGCTGTGACTGATAACTTCTTGAATTTAAAATCAGTACGGGATAACCCAGGTAATTTTTTCGAAAGTACCATAAGTTTTCTTTTCTACCTCATTGAACTCTGCATCCTTCATGGCAGTGAGGTCGAATCCCTCCTGCTGGCTCTCGTACTGCAGCACGTGATTCAGCAGCTGGGCGGCTGTCTTCACATCGTTGCCGTAGAAATGCTGGGTGTTATGGGTGGCGCTGTGTAGCAAACGCACAATGGCCTTGGAGCGCTCGCTGTCCATCCTCGAACTGTTGCGCCGCAAGTCCTCATTCTGGAGGGCGGAGGGATGGAAGGAGAACAGAAATGAAAGCTGAATGTGTCAAATCAACATAAGAGAAATTGGTCAATCCTCAGATTAAAAGTACTTTGAAAGGTTTTAGTACCGGTATATTAGGTTCAGGTTCAAACACAATAGGTGCAAGACTTTGTTTCAATCTCCTGTAGATTTCATCCAATATTTTTATTATTATTATATTACACCAAGTAGAAGACATAGTCGCTCACTTATAAAACACAGTACCACCATTGACCAGTGTGGTTATATTCAGGACTAATGAAAAGGGAGTTTTATCAGAGGCAGTTTTAACGACAGTTTCATGAAAACTTTTTGAATTGTTTCTGGTGGACATTAAAAAAACACCTGCCTATTTAAATCAAAACCTTATAGAAGATTAACAGTTTTGTTAAGAAATATTTCTTAACTCTAAATTGAAGTTTCCGTCTGGTTATTGCAGCATAGATGCTTTCCTTTAATAATATTGTAACTTTGATGTTGATGTTTAAACCATCTAGTTCTCACCAGTTTCTTCAGGTTTGAGAAGGTGGTGGTGGTACAGTTGAAGAGCTCAGGCAACAACCAGCCCTTCTCATCGTTGCAGTGGCGAATGGCAGTACCTGTAAAACAAGAAAAAAAAAGAATAATCACAAAATAGAGGGGTAAATTTGAATTGGGAGTTTTATGTCAAAAAAAATACTTTACTGCTAAAAAATACTCAAGACTGATAAAAGGTACATCTAACGGCATTTTTTGGGTTTCAAATGATCTAATCTGTGTTTTTATTTAGAGGTAGTGCTGTTCAAAAAAGAAACTACATTTTAAAATGAGTCAAATTCAAATAAAGTGAAATGATGCATATTTAAAGCAACGGGTTTGAGCGCTGTCACGTCTGTTGTGCATCACTGAACCCCCATCTGATGTCCCGCTCTGAAAATGCACAACAGTTAAACCTGTCTTTGTGGTTTAGATGAGTGAAAACATTCAACTTGTTCCAGTCTCATTCAGTTTGGAAAAAAGATTTTTTCCAATGCAAAGTCTCTTCAAACGCTGCTGTTGTTCTCGTCAAACGGCTGAAGTCCTCGCCAGTTGGAGCTAAGAGAAGACGCCGAGAAATGTTAGCTAATAAATTCTTCCCTGCGTCCGGGGAGACAACAGCAGTGTCACCATGGTGACAGCACTTTATTGGGAACTGGTCAGTGAACATGAATCTTGTGTTCATCTCGACGGTCTCTGTGGTAGGAGGAGCGAAACCGTCTGCTCCTAATGTACAGTACTTGGTTCTTTTCCAACAGAACCTAAAGAGTAATCAACAATGAGAATGATGGGTTGGATTTAACAGACAATAGGAGAATGTTGTTGCTCTGTTGTTAAGCTTCAGGGAGACGGAATATATATAATATATGCTTTAAAATAGGCTAACTAACAAACATGCAGACACCCAGTCTGCTTAATCTGACTCCTGTTACTCTCAAGTTTGTGGTCTCTACTGACCATCTCAATGAAAAAACAGCATCTTACATTTAGGAAAAGTAAACCTTTAGACACAAAAACTACATAGTTATGTTAAGGAATGATCACTTTGATTCGGTTCAGGCAAAAAAAACTCTGATTCTTACAGTAAAATAGCACATGCTGATAGTAATGTCAACATTTTTAAACATTGACTTCAGACAATGTTTAAAAAGTGCTCTGACGTTTTCGAAGCCACTTCATAAATCACGTTTATAGCTATAATTATGAGCTTAGTCCTAATAATTTCTCTTGTAAAAAGAAATTAGACAAAACGTAGATACATCTTTGCTGATGCAAAAAATAATTTTCCCGTCTAAAATCTATATACTAACTCTCTGTTTAGATGTTAAACACAAATCTAAACGGAATGTTTGACTCTTAATGATCATATTTGTTATACATAGTACATAAATACTGTGATATTGGTTCTCCGTATTGGAGCCAGCCCAGAGAAGTCATAATGCACAGTTAATTTAAGAGTATTTTCTGATATAAACGGTAATGATTGTGTCTCTTTCATTTGATATTTGATTTAATAACTTCATTTACCACAATAACATGGACATATTGGTGTTCTACAGTCAACCCAGAGAGGGAATATAACTAGTTGATAGTTTTTAGAATAGCCTGGGTTTTTTCTATTTCCTGTGATAAACATGTCGTGTGATCTGGCCTTCCGTCCATCAAACTTTTAATCTGGTGCGTCTGCTGACGGTTTGCTAAATTTTTAACAATTAAATTCAGATTCAAACTTTGGGTTTAACATTTAGGTTCATGTTAAGTATACAATTGTATGTGTGTGTGTATGCATCTATGTATGAAAAATATGCATACCACTTTTAAAATATTGTTGTTAAACATTTCTGTAAATGTGGGGGGATGTTGCTTTTAATTTCAACACATGTTCCTTTACTTTAGTTAACTGCTAATAGTAGATAGGTGGAGGGTTTTTTTAGGTCCTAAAAGAAAGATACATTGTCTAAATCTGGGTTAGGTTTAGAAAAAGTGGTATCTTTTTCACTTGTCTTATCGTACATAAGGTTTCAGCATATTAAATCATCCTGTCTTTGATATCTGCTACTGGCCCGACTTTCAATAAAAGCTACACACTACACTGTAGACTGGCTTTAAAAGAACACTTCTACCACTTTTGGAAACAACCCTTTTACAGTTACATGATCACTATCACTGCCATATCATTACAAAAGAAGCTACTGTTAAAGACGGGGTTACTTTGGTTAGGATAAAACTGTTTAATCATGTAAAGGTTACATTTTCCCAAAATACAGTGTAAAACTTTACTGTGATCATGTAGCCGACCTTTTTATGACCTTCAGCATCAGTAACTGAGCCGCTTCTTATCTTGATCCACTTGAGTAGGACCACACATTGTTTGGCTGTGCATTACTTAATAATTACCCACCATTTGTTTGTCATCACAGAGATTATAAAGAACTCACCGATGGATCCTTTGGGACAGTTCATGGCAGCGGGACGTCCAAATTTGGTCTTTGGCCACCAGATGCCTGCGTCAAATGCCTTCGGACAGCCCTCGTACACAACTGTGGAGAAGATAGGAGAGAAAAAACAGAAGATTCATATGTGTGTTTATGGTAAGACCAGAACGTTAGACTATAACTTCACTAGTCTCACATGTAACTTTAGGATCTGAATAAAACTGTTTATTTGATTGCATAAACTAAGAATTTACCTGTTTCAGTCTTAAAACTAAAGCCATTCTGCTATCAAAGGCTGTGGGGGCTTTAACTGCAGATTTTATTGGATGCAGAGCTGACAGATCGGTATGAGGCCTGCTGTGCTTGGACACATCTCGCTGACCCACAGAACATGACCAAAGGAACTTCTCTTTCTTCATTTATACACCCACTCCCACTTTTTCCCACCATCATTTATCAGAACCGTTTCACCCAAAAAAATGTTTTAAATCAAGTTCATCTGAAGCGAGCTAGGCAAGATTTGTTTTTACACAAAAATAACCATATTGTCTCAACGACACCTCGTCCATTAAAAGTCTCAACACGTTCTGAGAGTTGGACCAGCTTCATATCGGGTCAAACAGCAGACACATTGATATTCGTTGTCTGTTTGGGGACTGTGGTTTTGTGTTCCATTCAGCTCTACTGTATTGTGTGAGTTCAGTTCCACTGGCAATTCAGCCCACTGGTCAGACTTGCCTCTTCTGCTTGACTGGCTGATGACAAAGATGTGCAGTTAGCTCTATTGCAGCACCGGCGGATGTGAGCGACACTATTTTTTTCCTTTTGACACTTCATCAATTCATCAGGGCTCACTTTGTGAACATCAACATCTAAAGGAGTAAAACACCCAAATCCTGAAATTAATTTTATTAATTGTTTGGATAAATGAGCGTTGATAATATTTTGAAAAAAAATGGACTTGTTAATAAGTTAATGTAATATTAATATTATATTTTTAGGAGATTTAGATTTTTAATTCTATAGGATTTAATTTCCTGTTCAAGGTCATTTACATTAATAAAGGCCTGGAAATTACAGTTTGTCACAAAGATGAGGGTAATTAGGAAATGTTGGATTTTACATAGACACATAATTAAGTATACAGTATATTTAAAATCACATACCCTCGCATCCACTGGGAGTGACCTCAGCGAAGGGGTTATCACAGCGGTTGCACTGACGGCCAATAACTCCTCCCTTACAGGGGCACTGCCCCATGATGGGATCACATGTTCGGGACTCGGAACCAACAGGAAAACACTCACAGGGGTAGCAAGTGTCCTCGCCTTCTGGCCGATAGTGGTTTTCCTGAATTTAGAGAAGAAAACATTAGATAACATATTTACATGAAATTAAGATTAAAGGAAATTTAAGTATTAGGGGCGCAATAAGTGCAAATTTAAGGCCCTCTGGAAATATTTGTTAATATTTTTGTTAATAATATTAACAAATATTTGCTTTGTTGCACAGCTTTGTTAATTACACAAGCAACGATAAAAGGAGGCTAATATATACTAAAATATATTGTTAAAAGAGAAACAGTAGAAAGGATTCAAAGAAGTCAGTAATGATAGTTAAAAAGTAATGTTTTCCCAATTTTTGCTACAAGTAATATCACTCCAGGTGAGACTGTTACTTCACTCAGGGGCTGAAAAACCCCTTCAATCATTTATTTGCATGGTGAAACCAAGGAACGGTTTGTCTTTCTACATTGTTGCAAGTATAACATTAGAAACAGAGGACAGTTGGGTTTTAGCCTTAGACGCATTTTTCCAGAGGTATTCCTGTGTCACGATTGAACTTTGATGTACACAAACACAATCGAGTGACTCTCAGAGATTTCGTATTTCCTATAAATCTGGGAAAAGTTGTGTGTGATTTCACCTTGCAACGACACTCTCCAGAAGTCTTGTTACAATCTTTATGAAATCCTTTGGTGGTATCACATTCACATGGCCCACACATGGGACTGCCCCACCAACCTTGGGGACATGGCTTCTCCACCCTGTAAAAGATGACAGCGTATTCATCAATGTGGTTAAAAATTACAGTTTTTATAAAAAACTGTATCAAATTTGAATCTGAATATTGAAGTAAAATTTGCGAAGTGGGTAAACAAAATGACAAAAAAATGAATGAACCCATAAGAACCATCAGACGCATTTCTG